>JAHPZR010051443.1:0-27500 GCA_019787425.1 Platygyra sinensis | reverse complement strand
CATCCACTGTTTCCAGATCGAATTAGAATTTAGAAGTGTTGATTTTTGTGGAGGGAGGAAAACCGGAGAACCCGGAGTAAAACCCTCGAAGCAGGGACGAGAACCAACAACATCTTGTCTCTCTCACTTCCCGTGTTAGATATATTCTAATTAACAATTTACACAATAAAGTTACTCACCGGCAGTCGTTCAGACCATCCTCCATCACAAAATCCTTTAAAAAAATGTTCATAGCCATGTCACGTGGTATAGGAACCAAATAAATACAGTCCATGTTGCTTTGGTAATCACTGACTGGATATCCGGGACTTTTCAGTGAGTTGTTTACCGCTGTGCCACAAACTGTCAGAGTAAGATATGTTTTTTTGCAAAAAAAAAGATATATCAAAAAGCTATTATCTCTGTCTGTACAACAACGGATATAGATAATACAAAGATTACAAAAACACATTCGTCGATCGTGGCTTAAATAAACAAACATCACGATAAATAACATTTGGGATCGAACTCAGGTTTGCAAAATGATTAAGGGCAACAGGCAAACATCAATTAACAACTGCGGTTGGAAAATATATTTTTTTACGATAACTGCAGAAATTCTCGCGTGCTTATTAGCTAATTTTTATTGTCAATATACCGACAGGCACATGGATTTATGATTTTTGCGATGCGTCAAGAAGTGAGAGCGGACAATTTGACAATCTGTTATCGTAAAAAACAAATTAACATCAATTTTTGTCTGTCCTGTTATTGACAATGAATTTCATAACATTGTCAATCCACGCTACTTTTAAAATGTTATGACGAGAATCATCATCAATAATAGGACAGACACATGAAAAACTGACGTCAATTTGTTAAATATGACATAAAAAGCATAGGTAACAAGTCTGCCGAGGTGACGTCAGCTTAGGTAACGCAGCTTCCACAGTACTCTGGAGAGATTTGAAAATGCAACTTTAATTCTACGGTTAGGCCTGCCATCCACAGGACGTCAGGGTAATCTTGTGATTTCCCTGACCGCGTTTTCCTCGAACATAAATTCAAAATGACCGGTGATTGTTAAATTTTTAAATTCCTCCCGTGCAGTGTGGACAGAACCTTGTTATAAACAATTAAGTTGCTGCAGGACATTTTCCAATGTAGTAAGGGAGAAGATCTCAAAACATCATTGAGTGTATAATGAACAAAACATTGTTCATTTTAATTAACTGCATTATGTTTTCCAGAAATTTCTCTCTTCATTTAACAAATAAAGAAGCCTAAGCCGTGTATTACACTGTGATAAAACACGACAGGCATTTGAGAACAAGAGGGAAATGTAGAAAACACGAGCCGCAGAAGAGTGTTTTCTACATTTCTACATAGGTTTTTGACCAATCAGAGCGCACGCAGGGTCCTATCTATATTATAATGAAAAATAATCTTTCCTAAACTTTGAATTGTCTGATGAACGGGTCCACTGCTGTATAATTTAGTTTCTCGGGGAGAGCTTCGTTTCCACACTAAATGCCACATTTTTGCTTCGAATAGTTCTATCACTGAAATGGGATTTGGTTAGCGATACGCTGCCCTGTGTGTCACAATTGTTCCATACTCTTCAACTAAGTCTCCGCACAGTTATCCGAGTAAGTAAAAACTGTTTTACATTAATTCTTGTGTAAAATATTCCTTCAACTCACCTTGTGTGGCTAGTGCACTGCCCAATTCATTCCAGATAAGCAGCAGTAGTGGGAAAATAATTTTCATATCGATGAAATACTTTTTATTCATGATGACACAAATGGTCGAGCTTTACTGTTACTTTGCCATTCCTAAAGACATAAAAATAATGTTCCAAAATATTAATACAGCAAGTATACTTTTTTGAACAGTGTTTAGCAAATTTGCTTTTTCCTTTCCGTTCGTTTTCTCATTTTTTTCGTTTTTTAAAGCAATCACTCCTGTCGCGGTCGTTTGATAGCGGAGCTCTTGCGCGCTGAAGGCGTGCGAGCGGAACCCCATACCTTAGAAAATTTGTTAACCCATCCATCTAAAAAGTTTGGTTGTCACCTGACTGTCCGTACGTACAGCTGTCAAAACAAGGTATCAGCTGAAGATTATCGAGGTCTCAGGTTTAGAGTTCATCGAAGCTGCGTGTTTCTTTTTAATTTTACCGGTGGTTTTCGATTGAATCGCAGGCTCAAGTCAGGTTATTTACTCTCCTTACATACGGCTGCCTCGCCTGAAATTTGAATTGACCAATCTGGAATCAGCAGGCGGGAAAAGGTCCGTGGGTCATTCGTCCATTCAATTTTCGTTTAAAATCGAAAATTGAAAATTGATGTCAATTTTTGATTTTTATGATGTTTTATCATAAAAAATAGAAAGTGCCTAATTGAAAATATTTGACTATTTTCATTTCGGTAGAACATTGAAGTAGCACTTATATTTTTACTTTAATCTTGTCAACAATAAAGAGAAAAATGAAAGTGAGCGGCAATTTTGTTTTTCCGAAAATGTTGCAATCTGGGACACGGCTTAGTTTTTCTGTTTTCGAGGAGTCTAAAAATGAAAAATCAAAAATCAAAAATTGAAAATTGAAAATTGAAATCAATTTTCAATTTTTGTTTCTGGGCAAAGACGTGCGCACTCGAAATGACAAAAGTACCCCAGGGTGAGCTGGGAGAGGGAACGCTCGTCGTGTTCCCCAGTCCCTAGCGGCCTTATGTCCGCCATCTTGAATGCCGGAGAGACCCTTAAAAAGAGTTTTCAGCAAGGAAGCGGCTAATTTAACAGTCTTGAGCAGTCTTTACCACTATGGACGACGTAAGCATTGAGTACGTGAAAGATCTTGTTGTGACTCAGCGGAAAATACACTCTGAAGTCAGTTTGTTGCTAAAAGCGTATCCTGATAGAAGAGGACTCAGTTCGAGGTCAGTTCGAAGGTTTTGTTTAAAGAACGCTGTGTCTAAATGCCCGGCAGCCGGGCAAGGTCTTAAATGGACTAAATGCCCGGCAGTCAGAAATTTTCACCGAATTTCCACTGAAAGATTCTTTCAAACTTCTTGATGGTATTTGATGTTTCTTTAGATATGCAGAGGGATTCCAAAAATTATGTTGGTGTGCAAGATGACGAAATAACCGAGCCTGTGCATACTATAAAATCGGCATGTGCTTGACACTTATAAAATTTACGCTTATATCGGCAGTCAGAGATGTTTAACGAGTTGCTACAGAAAGCTTCTTTTGAACCTAATGAAAGGATGCGATGTTTGTTTGCAATTATGGATTTGTAGTGGACGAATTCGGCAAGCTTGTGCATACCATAAAATCGCATTGGTCTTTATCCGACTGCCGGTCACGGTCTCCAATAGACTAAATGCCCGGCAGTCAAAAACATTCACCGAATTTCGACCGAAATCCTCAATCAAGCCTATTGAAAGCATTTGGTGTTCCTTTAGAGATGTCAGGCGATCCTAAAAAGTATTTTGGTTTTACATTCGACGAATTTACCGAACTTGTGTATACCGTAAAATTGTTTAGTTTTTGACTGCCGGGCATTTAGACCATTTGAGACCGTGAACGGCAGTCTCACAAATGGTTGTGTTGATAACGCAATTTTACGGTATACACAAGCTCGGTAAATTCATCAAATGTAAAACCAAAATACTTTTTAGGATCGCCTGACATTTCTAAAGAAACACCAAATACTTTCAATAGGTTTGATTGAGGATTTCAGTCGGAATTCGGTGAAAATTTCTGACTGCCGGGCATTTAGTCCATTTAAGACCTTGCCCGGCTGCCGGGCATTTAGACACAGCGTTCTTTAAACAAAACCTTCGAACTGACCTCGAACTGAGTCCTCTTCTATCAGGATACGCTTTTAGCAACAAACTGACTTCAGAGTGTATTTTCCGCTGAGTCACAACAAGATCTTTCACGTACTCAATGCTTACGTCGTCCATAGTGGTAAAGACTGCTCAAGACTGTTAAATTAGCCGCTTCCTTGCTGAAAACTCTTTTTAAGGGTCTCTCCGGCATTCAAGATGGCGGACATAAGGCCGCTAGGGACTGGGGAACACGACGAGCGTTCCCTCTCCCAGCTCACCCTGGGGTACTTTTGTCATTTCGAGTGCGCACGTCTTTGCCCAGAAACAAAAATTGAAAATTAATTTCAATTTTCAATTTTCAATTTTTGATTTTTAATTTGTCATTTTTAGACTCCTCGAAAACAGAAAAACTAAGCCGTTTCACAGATTGCAACATTCTCGGAAAAACAAAATTGCCGCTCACTTTCATTTTTCTCTTTATTGTTGACAAGATTAAAGTTAAAATATAAGTGCTACTTCAATGTTCTACCGAAATGAAAATAGTCAAATATTTTCAATTAGGCACTTTCTAATTTTTTATGATAAAACATCATGAAAATCAAAAATTGACATCAATTTTCAATTTTCGATTTTAAACGAAAATTGAATGGACGAATGACCCACGGACCGGGAAACTCTACTGTCCTGAATATCAATGTAAGTTGACAAGAAAAGCATTGAAGTCGGGAAACGTTTGTCAGTGGAAAGGCCATCGAATATTCTGAAAAAGGAATTTATAATTCCAAAAACCATATCAGATTGTAAAAATTGAAAATTATGAAACAATATGAGCCGGCCAAGCTTCTAATTTCGATAATAGTTCTCGCTAGTAGTTCATCAAGTGTCACCAGGTAGGATGAAACCTCTGTTATTCTGAACAAAATATGCAGTTTCGTATCAAATTAAACCCAAAACTGTCTAGTTAACTATACGAAAAGGCCAAAGCACCATTTGAATTGTCTTTATTTGGATTAGCTGCCCGCAAAATGACTATTACCGTGTCGTTTCGGCAGGACAGCTAAGTTTCAACTGCCCCACGTACTGCGGGCGCAGCTGCCGTTTGCAAGGTAGAGAAGGTGGGAAAAGTGCATAGGCGAAGTATCGGCGCAAATTAACACCTGACACATGGTTGACTTCTCTCCTGACATATTCCTTGCACTATCGTCTTTTGGAAAGTGCCTGGGATATTGCATACGTTATTTCTAAATCTTGGTTACGCCTATTTTGTATAGTTTGCTAAACTTCAATTAGAAAAAACAATTAAGCCACTCGTTGAAAAATTACATGCTCACAATTCACAGTAACTTTTTGAAATTCTGATCAAAGAAATCCTCGCTTTCATTTAAAAACTATATCAATGCAATATCCTATAGTAGTATGGATATATATAGTACTCGTCCATGGAAAGTTTTTTTTTGTAAATAAGCAGGCTTATAGGAACTAAACTACTGATATTGCATTATATTGGTTGTTATTCTTTATTTTTTAAATGTACATTTTGATTTTCACGGCTTTCATCTTAAGAAGTTAAAAAATGATTTAAAGGGATTTTTGAACTGGTGCGTAGAAAAAAAATTTAGTGGTGAACAATAAAGACAATAGAGTGTTAATGTCTCGGAACTATCGGTCAGATAGTTGCCCTTGGAATTTTGATGTTCTTAAAACTCGCATATTTTTCGTTTAAAGTCTCACTTCTCAGGCAAATATTTCTTTTAAGAAAATCAAATTTCTGCAGCACAATTATTATCAGCGTATATTGCCAAGACAGAAACGCTCTACTGTCGAACCACCTGTAAATGACCATCCAAAATGTCAAGCCTAGTTGGTCGCTTACGAGAGCTTAGACCATAATTATTAATAGGTCAAAATTATGCCTCATTAGCATACACTGTATAGTATGTTTAAGACATTTCAGGTTGTTTTTGTAAGACTGATACCATACAGTGAATCTGTATATTTTCTTTCAGCTTTTAAAAGTTTTACTTTTATTTAAAAAGTCAATTTCGAGACTTCCCATTGAGAAATGTCTGTCTCATTTACTACCCAGGAATGTGATAATGTTAGCAACACTAGTTATTTTTCAATTTTTGCTCCATCATCTATCAAGTGCTCGTTTACGGGGGGTTAAAAACAAAATGTCCAAACTTTGAGCTTTAAGGGTGGTCGCGGTCACTCACGAGAGGTGGTAGCTTACAAGAGGCTCCAAATGTAGTGATTTGACTGGGAAACGTTTGGTATTTTGAAACATTGGTCGCTGAAGATAGGTGGTTGCTTACAAGAGGTGGTTGCAACCTGAGGTTCCACTGTATAACATGTATTTAATTAGTATACCGGTACACACAAGCTCAGATTCTTTGATGATTAATTATACTTTAACTGATGAAAATCAAATAATTGAAAATCGTTAAATTAAGAGAAAACAATTAGATTAAATGCTGTTAAGGTCTATGGGGTGATAGTTGATGAGGCCAGGAAAAGAATCATGGGCCTCTGCTCTAAAAAGGTACAAATAGAACTTGAGTTCTTCATTCAAGCATGTCTGGTAAGAGTCATTTAACTTGCAATTATGTTAACCATTTAACACTGATTTCAGTTGATACAATCTGTGCAAATAATTAAATAAGTCGTAATAAATGTAGTAATTATTTATTATTTGCATTGTAATCTTTCAGTGTAGCTGTTCCGCCAAGATAAGCAAATGCTCTTTGCGGAACAGTCCTTTTTGTGTTTTAGTGGTTTATATTGACAATTAGTCTTTAAATAAAGTTGAAGTTGATAATCTAAGTTGTAAATTAAACTGAATTATCACACCTGAATTCACGTAACATTTCCTACGTTTATTATCTTTCCAACTATAAACCAGTGTCGTAATTTTTTCTTCATATTTTTCTATTTTCATTCAATCCTTCGTTAGTTTTTTCGCATCAAAACTGTATATAGGGCTTTTTTTACTTATTTATTTGATCATAGCATAATTGATGCAAAGCCTTTTGATTGATAGTTTCCCGTAATGTCTTTTTTTTTTTAATTTCGATGAATTCCGCCACAGAAGGGATCTTTTTCTAAGGCCCCCTACACCTCTGGAAACTCCAATTAAGCTTCATACATTTCTTTAAATTTTTTGGCCATACAAAATCCCTCTTCCCCCCCCCCCCCCAGAAAATTCCAATCCCTTCTGTGGGGGGTGTATGGATATTTTCTGGAACTGCACATTATTGTTTTTTTTTAGAAGTGCAGTAGCTGCCAGCAACTTAGCCCACCAGCAGCCAAGATCTGCAAATTTGATGACTGCAAGGCAGTATTTCCAGCCCGAACGTTTGACTGGAGCGCCATTGAGAGAATGAGTAGTACCAACCCATCCCACCAACGTGAACTGCTAGAGAAAAGGGTAATTCAGTTGTTACATTTTTATTTCTGTAAAAAAAGTGTCAAAGTTTTTATCATTTCTTAACCTCATCATGACCTGCCTCCAAGTTTTGAATGTGAAATATACTTGACTCATATTTATTTGTAACTGTTTTCTTTCCATGATGATTCTTAAGTCCTCAAACAATCATTCCCTCCATCTGTCTGTAAACGTAGCTCAGGCCCATCTACTTATCCTTCCTACCATCCATCCATCTCTCTGTCTGTTCGTCTCTCCATCTGTTTTGCCATCCTTATTAAAACCAACTCACTGAAACAACTTATTTTCATTTTAAGCAAATATCTTGTATAAAAAACCCAAATGGGATGTGGTAATTTTCTACTATCACCCACATGGTGTAGGTGACACCATTTCGGTTTATAGGACACCGGGCAACGCAGCCAAATTTCTTGGTGTGTGTGACAGTCAGGGGAAAATGCCCCCGGCAGGAAAGCGTGCAGTGGATCTTTTTGAGCGTTTTATAGATCGTAAGTATTATATTTATTTCCAATACCGTTTATCCTAGCGATTATGTCTCACGTCCATTTTCAAAAATATTTGGAAACATATAGGTTTTCTGATGCTGTAAAAGAAAACGTATTGCAAGTCTAACTCTGGCTATCCCTTGTTAACTGTACAGTTCATCGGTCGTACTAACAAGGTTTGCAATCGTTTTGTAATCTGTTATCGTTATTACGTGCGCGGTAAACAGGCTTTGAAAGTATGCCTGGCGTGCTCATTCAGAAGCTATCAGTGAACGCTTTTTCAGAAATGAGTTTTATTATGTAGAGTCATGGAAAATGTTAATAGCAGAGTTGTTGCCCTCTTGTAGTGGTGTCCCTTTAGGGGAGGGATTCCACCGTAATGTTTATTTATTTTTTTGTCGTCATGTCAGGTGAAATCTTAAATAATAAACCATTCTTAACTGTTCAACAGAGACAATCAGCGACTCTGGTACTGCTACTTCGTCGGCTACCACCTCTGTATCTGCCATAACCACTAACTCGGCCACAGCCGCACTATCAACTAACCTTCCACCATCACATGCATCCTCCACTGCCGTAACCACTAACTCAGCCACTGCCACACTATCAACTAACCTCCCACCATCACACGCATCCTCCACTGCCCTAACGACTAACTCAGCCACTACCACAATTTCAACTAACATTCCACCATCACACGCATCCTCCACTGCACCTACCCTCAATCCTGTTTTGTCATCTTCACTTCCTATCATTACCTCGCCACCCGCCACAGATACTAACTCAATTTCTGCACCCATTCAGGTTGCCACTACCGCTCACTCTCATCTCCAGTCGTGTCTTCTAACCCTAACTACCTTTCCACTCCTTTGCCATCAACTTCTGTGGGTAATGGACAAAACGTGCAGGGTCAATCATCTTCTGTCATTTCTTTTAACTTAACAGTTCATCCCTCTTCGACGTCTACACCAGTAACCGGCACTAGTTCCTCGTCAGCTTCAATGCAGAGATCAGAGACGCAACTAGTGGCCTACGTGGAGAACAACACAGTCCAGGCCCTTGGAGTGCCGTTGGAATCACGCAAAGTAATCCACGGCAAACCTATACCCAAGGGCTATATCTGTTATTTCAAGTATCGCAGACGAGCAGACCCAGCATACCAGCGCCAATTATTCTCGAAAATGAAGATGAGAACTCTTTCCTTCAAACCAACATGTTCTTCGCACTGCCAATAAGTCATATTTGTATTTAAAGAGTGCAAACAGTGTGAAACTATCCCCTTACGCCGTCGGTACTTAATGTCGACCTAAGGTGGCTGAATACAGTTTTTTATACCTTTGTTTCAGTCACGTTTTTCGTTTAAATGCTTGATCCCACGGTCGCCAAAAATGGCAAAATAAAGGAAAGGTACTCCAAAGATTGGAAAACTGTGCTCAGTCACCTTAACAAGCTTAAAAATGGTCTTTCCAATAGAGTTTGCACATTGTTTTAGTATATTTGCCACAGGGATTAGCAATTGTGATTAATTTTTTATTTTTATTTTCATTTTGTCACAATTTTAAGTTCTACTGGATTTTATTTGCCACTTGTTGACTATATTACCAACAACTTTGTAAGCGTTTCAAGCCGATAGTGTGTAAGACTTTTGTAGGAAAACGTTAAACAAACAAGTCTGCGAAACCATATTTTGAGTCTTTAAAGTAGGAGTATAGCAATTATTAGATTTACAACGCATATGCGACGTACGAAGGTTAACGTTTCAGTGAGCAGAAGATTTCAGAAATTAAGGAGCAGTTTTGGCTGGAATTGCGCGCGCAGAGCGTTTGATCGCTGTGTGGGCATAACCACCCGTAGACTCTGGTAACATCAACAATTTGTTAAATACAGGTACAGCATACGGATACTAGACAAAGGCCAATTATGATTAGTTAATAATTGTCTCTATATATTAGTTACCGACGTAGTTACCATATTTGCTTCCCTTTTATTGGTTAAATTGTAATCGGACCTTTAAGCGTCACCACGCGTATATAAAAGCTGAGTTAGGATCCCTTTAAAGTAGTTTCTCGTTTCATCTCGCGTGGCCTTGTCGACCTTGAACTCTTGATGTTTTTTGATTTCCTAACCCTTGGTTCAAACGGAACCGATATGTGAGTACATTTGTCATTTTGAATTAGGCTAAGTTTTTATACCTATGGACGAAGGAATACAAAGGAACATTTGTACAACGTTAGTTGTGTTACGAACGTGTAAATTAGAAAATGTTCTTAACGTTACTAGAGGGAACGCCCACCTTTTAGGTTCCAGATCATTTAGCTGTTTAATATTTTCTTTGTTGTGTAACCTGTGATAGAATCTTATTTAGTCTCTTAGCGTAGTGTTTATGCTGGATTGCTTTTTGGATGTAAAGTTATTCAATGTCGTTATGTTATGGATTCCAAATCGTTAGTTTGTCTCGCTTAAGTTTTGACTACTATTTGTTACGCAACTTTTCCATTAAAGTGATAGAAAGTTGTTACATATTGTTATTTCAGTTTACGAGCGTTTCTTTTCATGCAATAAATCGCTGATAACCGAAATCTTTGGTTTTCCGTGGTTTACTTGTGTACCCTTTAAGAGGACCTGTAAAGTAGTCCCACCCACTAGTTTGTCGCGACACGCCTACAACTCGTTTGTTTCGTCTCGTTTTTGAATTTGCCAGTCGCTGCAAACGCCAGGGAAGCCATCCTTTAAGTTTCTTAATATTGGCTGTGGAATTGAAATTGTTATCGTGGCAAACGAATATAATGGATTTTTAGAATTAGATGCGGGGAGAGTGGATTTGGGGCATTGAACTAAGTTTCAAATTTGCAGCTTCTTGCCCTTCCGATCTTTCCGTATGGAAATTCTTTTATTACCATTAAGTCATTCTACCCATGTTCCCCAGCGAAATACAACAACATATCTTGGCGCATTGTCAGTTCTTTGTGGGTCAGCAGCTTTCCTAACGATCGAAGGAAATAAGGACGATACCGAGTTACTTTGAAACGTACTCTGTAATAGAGGGAATGTTTTGGATGTGCCGTTGTAAAATATTTGTACTTATTTACATATTTCATAAAAATCGACCTTCGACTCCTTATGTGAAATTGCCCCCTGCCTACGTTTTAGATATGACTTTGTGAAATAGTTTTCCCTGTGCATATTTCATAAAAATCGACCCTCGACTTGCCCTCTATCCCACCATTTCACAAGTAATGTACGTTTGCGACGTGAATTGATAAAATGGCGGTCAGTATTCACGTATTTCATCAAAATCGATTTTCGACCCGTTGTGCGAAATTGTCCTATATTGCACAATGCCACATAAGCAACGTACGTGTGAGATTGGATTTTGTGAAATGGCGGTCATTATTCAAATATTTCAGAAAAATCGACCTTACACCCTGAGTTGTGCGGAGTTGTCCTCGGTTTCCACCATTCCACATAAACAACGTACGTGTGAGATGGGATTTGGTGAAATAATGGTCCTTTTTCACATACATCATTAAAATCGACCTTCCACCCGTTGTGCGAAATTGTCCTCTATTTCCACCACTCCACATAAACCACGTACGTTTGAGATGGGATTGGGTAAAATGGCGGCCCCTATTTACATATTTCATCAAAATCGACCTTCCACCCGTTGTGCAAAATTGTCTTCCATTTCCACCATTCCACAAAAACATCCTACTTTTGAGATGGGATTTGGTGAAATAACGGTCCTTTTTGCACACGCTTCATCAAAATCGACCTTCCACCCATTGTGCGAAATTGTCCTCTATTTCCACCACTCCACATAAACTACGTACGTTTGAGATGGGATTGGGTGAAATGGCAGTCCTTATTCACATATTTCATCAAATTCGACCTTCCACCCGTTGTGCAAAATTTTCCTCTATTTCCACCATTCCACATAAACCACGTACGTGTGAGATGAGATTTGGTGAAATAGCTTTCCTTATTCGCATATTTCATCAAAATCGACCTTCCACCCGTTGTGCAAAATTGTCCTCTATTTCCACCATTCCCCATAAACCACGTACGTTTGAGATGGGATTTGGTGAAATAACGGTCCTTTTTCACACGCTTCATTAAAATCGACCTTCCACCCATTGTGCGAAATTGTCCTCTATTTCCACCACTCCACATAAACCACGTACGTTTGAGATGGGAGTGGGTGAAATGGCAGTCCTTATTCACATATTTCATCAACTTCGACCTTCCACTCGTTGTGCAAAATTGTCCTCTATTTCCACCATTCCACATAAACCACGTACGTGTGAGATGAGATTTGGTGAAATAGCTTTCCTTATTCACATATTTCAACAAAATCGACCTTCCACCCGTTGTGCAGAATTGTCCTCTATTTCCACCATTCCCCATAAACCACGTACGTTTGAGATGGGATTGGGTGAAATGGCGGTCCTTATGCACATATTTCATCAAAATCGACCTTCCACCCGTTGTGCGAAATTGTCCTCTATTCCACCATTCCACATAAACAACGTATGTGTGAGATGGGATTTGGTGAAATAACGGTACATTTTCACATACTTCATTAAAATCGACCTTCCACCCGTTGTGCGAAATTGTCCTCTATTTCCACCATTCCACATAAACCACGTACGTGTAAGATGGGATTTGGGGAAACAGTCCTTTTTCACATACTTCATTTACATCGACCTTCCACCTGTTGTGCGAAATTGTCCTCTATTTCCACCATTCCACATAAACCACGTACGTGTAAGATGGGATTTGGTGAAACAGTCCTTTTTCACATACTTCATTTAAATCGACCTTCCACCTGTTGTGCGAAATTGTCTTCTATTTCCACCATTCCACATAAACATCGTACGTTTGAGATGGGATTGGGTGAAATGGCGGTCCTTATTCACATATTTCATCAAAATCGACCTTCCACCCGTTGTGCGAAATTGTCCCCTATTTCCACCATTCCACAAAAACAACGTACGTTTGAGATGGGATTGGGTGTAATAGCGGTCCTTATTCACATTTTTCATCAATGTCGACCCTCCACCCGTTGTGCGAAATTGTCCTCTATTTCCACCCTACCACAAAAACAACATACGTTTGGATGGATTGGGTGAAACTGAGCGGCCCTTATTCACATTTTTCATCAAAGTCGACCTTCCACCCATGTGCGAAATTGTCCTCTATTTCCACCAATCCACATAAAAAACTTACCTGTGAGATGAGATTTGGTGAAATGGTGGTCCTTTTTCACATATTTCATCAAAATCGACCTTCCATCTGTTGTGCGAAATTGTCCTCTATTCCACCATTCCACTTAAACAACGTACGTGTGAGATGAGATTTGGTGAAATAGCGGCCCTTATACACAAAATTTCATCATCAAAGCGATTTACCACCCGTTGTGCGAAATTGTGCTATATTTCAGCATTCCACATAGCAAAGTACGTGTGAGATTGTATTTGGTGAAATGGCGGTCCTTATTCACATATATCATCACAATCGATCGACCCTCCGCCCGTTGCGCGAAATTGTCCTCTATTTCAACCATTGCACATCAACAACGTACGTGTGAGATGGGATTTGGTGAAATAGCGCTCTTTAGTCACAAATTTTATCAAAATCGCCCTTCCACCCGTTGTGCAAAATTGTCCTCTATTTCAACCATTCCACATCAACAACGTACGTGTGAGATGGGATTTGGTGAAATACCGCACCTTATTCACAAATTTCATCAAAATCGACCTTCCACCCGTTGTGCGAAATTGTCCTCTATTACCACTATTCCACATAAACAACGTACGTGTGAGATGGCATTTGGTGATAACATATTTCATAAAAATCGACCTTCCACCCGTTGAGCGAAATTGTCCTCTATTTCCACCATTCCCCATATAATGAAGATTCAGACGTGATCTGTTAGAATAAATTTACCTTATCTGATAGTTAGACATGTCATCATACGGGCAGACAATTTGCAAGTTGGCTATGGAACAAAGACAATCATGGTCTCTAGGTTGGCAAGGAAAAAACGTCGGCACGTATTACATGTTAAACCATGTAATATTATTAACCTAGCATTATAAGTCAAAGTTTGTACCGGTTAGTCCAGCCGTTTTGTTGGTCCGCTTTCCGTCCGTATTTTTGTCCTGTTCTAAGGTGTAATAACGTGACATAATTTGCGCGTTCTCTTCTCCTATTATCGTAAAGCGGCACAATAACGCGTTTCTTATTCACATATTTCATTCATATCCACCTTGAAAATGTTATGCCTAATTTCCTCTTTTTTCAACATACGTGTCAGATTCCAAGCCTGCAGCCCAAATTGGGGCCGATCATACATATTTCGACAATAGAGAGATGGGCTGGTTTTATACTAAAGACATGTTACCCCATATATTGGACGCGGTTCGGCAAACATTTGCTTTACCTGTCAAGACTAGCTACTTATCCAAATGCATTTTGAAATACGCAATGCAAAAGGTAGCTCGTCTTGATAAGTAACGCGTCAGATGGCCGTAATTGCACAAGAGACGCATTAGCGTACGAATTACAAAATGTTTCCCGAATCTCGTCCAGGCAGGTAATACGTCTCTGGTATTAAAACGGTCATTCACAAGGAAAGAATCCTACTGAATTGAAACCTGAATCGGAATTGTATGGAACTGGGAATCAATCATGCGAAAAATAAGAACGGTTAACTGATTTATTTAACCAGGGTGGCCCTTTCAGCAGCGAGGCTGATATCCTGAGCGGCCCTGGACTAAAATAAAAATACTAATTTAAGATAAAAATTAAGAAACAGATGGTATGAATTTGAAATATAAACAAGCATGCATTAACTACAGGTTAACGCACTGAGCGAGTGAATTATCGGGATTTACTTGCACGAGTTTACTAACAATGAACGAGAAATTTCAATACCGCACGAGGCCGCCTCGTGCGGTATTGAAAATTTTGAGTTCATTGTTCGGACTTGAACTTGTCACGTTTAGTTTTGCGTTACATAAGGACTTTAAACTTGTCATCACGTTTTGTGATCACGTGACATTTTGTTATTGCGTTTTTTTACGCAGAAGGACTCTCGGGCGGGCGTGAATTGCCGCACATTGCTGAATTTTGAGAAGTGTATATCGATTCATTCGTGAATTCATTAAAGAAGTTGATGAAAAACATAACAGTTAGTGAACGAGTGCAGGTAAATTACGATAATTTACAAGCAATGAGTGCGTCAACCTTTTTATTATTCAAATTGAATGCACTGCAAACAAAAACCGTCAAAGTTTGAGTCAGCCGAAGCCATCGTGTAATGACAGTAGTGTATTGAATTTACACCACGATAATGACGTCAGGGCGGTTGTTTCGTCACAACCCAGTGTCACGTGGTACAAATCAACCAATCAGAAAATCAGAATTCATACAGTGTATGAAATTTGAATAACAATTAAGCAATAGACCACAAGTTTCTATGGGTTATAAGCTGATAAACCACGCGGGATGTTGGTAGAACACGAGAAGAATTTGTAAACCACGAGCCGCAGGCGAGTGGTTTACGAATTCTTCGAGTGTTCTGCCAACATCCCAAATGGTTTATCAGCCTATAACTCACAGAAAATCTTGTGGTCTATTGCTTTCATATATAATAATTCAGAGGACGCGTGATTTTTCCTTGGGTTTACCGGCACAATAACCCACAGCTGATTGACCAATCAGAGCGCGCGCATTGATTTGGTTATAATATAATGTATAATAATCTAGCCTCTAATATACAGATTTAGGCCAGCCTAAAAGCGTAGCTCCGTGGCCAGGTTGTCCAGTTACCGATTGAGCTAACCCAAGAAAAGGTAGAATGTTGATTTGAGTTTTGTAACTTTGCGGTAACGTTTTCTGTTTACTGTTTGACTTTCTGTTTTGAGTTTTATAAAAACAAAGCAGCAAATGTATAGAAGAAAAAGTTATAAATCGAATAAATTTTTATCCTGCGCTAGCGTTAACAGGCTTCCGAACAATCCTGCCCTGTTTTCAACAAGTTAACATAACATGAGCCCGCAATCCAATCGAAAACCAGCACTTAAAACTTATAAAGAAGAAAGTGACGCTGGCTAAGTTTGACTTTGGGTTGGTGGAAATCAGTTCTTCTGCCAGTATTGTAACTATGTACATTATAATTCCTAGTGAAATAGTCACTCAAATATTGAGGTACTAGATTGTCAAGACATTTATATACTAAGACACATTTGTCTTTTCCGTTCAAGTTGTTCGTCAAGTATAACACCGAGATAATTAAACTTCGTCACTCTCTCTATGTGAAATAATTATTTCACTTGAAATGTTATAATTTGTTAGGCACTACACTACTTCTACAACTTAATAATTAGAAATCCATTCACTTTCATTTGAAATTACAGAAATTATTCAAAGCTACAGGCATATTAACACGTGACCTTTTCCTTTATAGTCACTTAATGCATTGTACACACAACGATTTCTTAGCAAATGGCCTAAAAGTTATGCACATAACATACATCAGAATTTAAAAGAAGCCATAAAAAAATTGTGATCCTTATTCTACTCACTTTTTGCATTATAAGCAAATGCTGACAATTTGCAAGCAATAAAGCCTTCAGACAAAACACTAGTTTACAGTGTTGTTTACCTAGCTACTAAAAAATTCACTAAAAATACTTCTTATGCATTCGAAATAATTTCGATACGGAATTAAAACGTAATGAAAGACAGATTACCATAAGTGTGGCCGCTCATATCGAGGAGTTTCTGACATTCAATTACAAATTGATATAAGCTCCCAGCCTGATCTAACAAAATTTCGGCTCCATGCATTCCATGGCGATAAGTGTCAACTAAGACGATACTGCCGCTTTCTAACGCCAAAAATAGAACAGTTTTTTCGTTCACGATAAACAAGGCAGCATTCGTTGGGTGGGCGCCAATACACAAAATAGATAACTGGTGTTGAAGCGTTGTTGGTGCATGTTCATCACAAACTCGTACAGCCAAAGCGGATGCTACGGACACGCTGACACATTGCACTGCAACAGAAGCAGCCTCTGCAGCTGACAGGAAGCGATGAGGTAGGCTAAGTCGATAGCGATCATATAGCCGATTTCCCACTCTGATGGATGCAATTAGTAATTTAACCCACACAGGGCATAGTGAACGCAAGGGTTGATCCAGGCGCTCGTGCCATACTCCGTGTGCAAAGATTACAGCTATGACGCTACAAGCGGAACTTCCATTTCGTCCATCTAGAGTTGATTGGCTGATTTGTGGGGGAAATTTCCATGAAAATGTGTTAGACTGGGCAATTTTCTCGCCAACAATGTCTACATTTTCTTCTGAAGTTGGCTGGTAATTTGTAGGCGTATCATCATCAGAATAGTCATCGGTGCTGTCAGAACAGTCATCTTCATAATCATCATCATCCTTGCCACCATTTTCTGCGTTCTCTTCAATGTTGACGCATTCTTCGTATCCACTCCCTGTTAATGCAGCTTTAAACTCGGTGGCTGCACAGCAGACTTGGCTCTTGCAGAAAGCAATCCCTTTTTTCGCTAAGCTTATTTTTCCTCGAAGTACCGGCGCGCTTGTTGAAGTAGTTTTGTACTTCGTTTCCTATTTTCATGAGTAATGAACAAAATTAACAAAAATAAGGAAGTGCAATAAGTAAAAGAGACATATCTATATACCTAATGAAACCACTCAGCAACTGATCTGATGTCGGAACGTCAGTCTATATGTCCATCCGTCCGATTGTCCGCAAGTGAGTGAGTGGCGAGCGATCAACCAATTGTCATTCTGCACGTTCATTATTAGAAGACACAATAATCTAACGGTAGCCACTTAGCAGCTTGAGCAGAAGCACAAGTAGGGGGTCAGTGCAAAGTATTCCTCTTGATGATACCCACAATATATCTTAGTAACAGAAAAGGGGCCCTTGAAAACGGGAGCTAACTGTTCCACTCTACGACAACCAGGATATAATCAACAAAGTCGGGAACTATAATCGTGAAGACTATACCGTCAAATTTCGTTGGATCACCAATTCTGAGTTGTCATCCAGGAGTATGCTGGAGTCGAAGTCGGGATCTTGAGAAATGGAAAACATTTTTTTAAAATTTTGCCAAAAACATTGCCGATCGAAATTGCAAAAACTAATGCTATTTATTAATCACTCACTCTCCAACTTGTCCTGTAAATCCACAATCGCCCTTTCAAGATGCGGAATGGCTACCTCCAAGTAGAATGCTATGAAGTTTCCCATCTCCTTCTTGATAAGGGCAATTTCTTCGTCCCATCTCCTGGAAATTTGGTGTTTTTCTACGATGATTCTTTGAATCCTAATAGGTGTAGGTTTATAAAGAGATCAATAAAAAATAAGAGTCTGAGATCAGTTGGTTGTTTAATGATACAGTGTATTTTAGGCATGTTATAAAATGATAAAAGTAATTGTGTCAGCATCGATTAAGCGATACCTATAAGAGTAGTATACGCAAATCTCAGTTAAAATAAGCTGTTTCGGCTTATTTGGGCCTCGTCAGCACGGCGTAACAAAACACTCAGCATCACGGAGTGGTGCATTCAAGTGACAGAGTTGCCTAAGTGATCAGCAGCCGTGGACAGCAATCAGTACATGTATTGAGTTAAGTTATCAATCCAAATAAATCAATTTAATGGGTTTTACATATCTTTCAAAGTTCACCTGCACTTCCTCCCCAGGGGAAGTTTCCTTTCATGACTTCAGAGACAGTACATATAGATTGACGGTTGGGAACTTGATCACCCTGTGTCTGCTCATTATACTGCTGCATTCGAGAGGTAAGTTTGGCCTTTTCTGTAGAAATTTTACTACGCAATCTTGTGCGCTGCTTAGATGACTCTAAATGGTATTTAATTACGTAAAGAGACATTTTGACCCAAAATCAGCATAAAGTACTTAATGTAATAAATGATGTTTAACATACAGATATAATCACAGCTTACAAATAAACGAAAAAGTAAATAGATAAATAAATGAATAAATAAATAAATAAGCAAGAAAGCAAACATGCAAACAAACAAGTAAATATAGAGAAGATATTTGTTTACAAACATTGTCTTTGTTATTTAATGTTCAAAACCTTAAACAAAAGAACTCTTTGTTTCACTAGCCAATAGCTTTCTTGTGACGTCACTGATATCTTTGCTATATGTATTAAGAATCCGTAAGGAGACAGCAAATGTCAATGTTTCGTCATTAAAATTTGCTGTCTCGCACGTTAGCATATTTGCAGAATTTTTTGGACCTTTTGTATCCTTTCCTACGCTTGGTCACTCCGCCCAACCAGTGGGGACCTAAGATGTTACGCCGAAGCGTCTTTCAAGTGTTTTAATAAAGGGTTGTTTTCTATGCTTTTAAGAAGACAGTGTAAAAAAATAAGAATTTTTAATAGCATGAATCCAGACTGCAATTTAAGTACAAGTAAATAACTAACGTGGCCGCACATACCAGCCAATTTAATTTGTTCATTGAATGGGAAGTCTGCTCTATGGTTGACACCAACATTTCTATTTCGTCTTGAAGCCGAATACTGCTGGAAGTACCCTGGTAGGATTCCACTTCTATTTCAAAAATCAAGATTGTTTTCAAGTAGCATCACTTGTAAATAGGTCAGTCAGTTACAGTTGTTATTTCGTCTTTATACTTCAGAAGGTAAGGAGATAACATTTATACTCCCCAGTCTATTTTTACTAATAAAAACAATATTTTGTAACATAGGAATGTGTTATAAAACAGGGTAGATTTTCTTTCCATGTTTAGTATTATTCAAACTACATGTATGAGTTATGGAATGGAATAATGCCAAATACATAATATTTTTATTACCTTAATTGTGCATGAGTAAAAATTGCAAGCTTCCACTCATCTGATTTGAATTGATCCAGTGATACACCATATTCATCAAGAGCTTCATTAAATTCTTTTAGTGATTCATTCTGCATTTTAATAGCCTTTTAAAGTAGCAATGAAAAAAAATATTGAAATTAGGGAAGGACAGAAATTTAAGGCAAAAGCTCCTTTTCTTTTTTAAGGAAAATTAAACCGGCCTGTAAGGTAGGAGAAATGAATATAGGTCTTCATCTGTTCCAACATATAATGTAAATTGTTGCATGCTCACACGAGTATATCGCTGAGCAAGACTTTGGGCCATACCAACAATTTTTCTTTTGTTCCACCTAAGGGCATGCTCTGTAATAAGCTCTTCTCGATCTTCAAAATGGTAAAACAAGTAGTCATGAGCAAGTATAAGATGAATGATTATAAAATGGTTTTGCACTGTGTGCTGGTTTATACTGTATGAAGGTTTATTGAAAAACTTGACTTGTTATATAGCAATAGGCTGTTTGCAACAGTTGGTCACGTGACCGATAATTTCTAAACTTTTAGCTACAGCAAAATGAATTTCAGAGCTGGAAAGAGCATGTTTTAAAGATGATTTCCAGTCCGTTCTGCGCACTCTCGGAAGTTTGTTTACGACTTTTGTTTGTTTCATGTAAGACGTCGGCACAAAATGTAGCATTTCGCATCTACTTGCATGAAGTAAATTCAAAGTTTCATGTCAACCGCCATTTTTCGATGCGAAGCTTTACGCTTCATTCTTTCTGATATCACTTGATGAAAAAACTTCAAAGCTTATAAAACTCAAGGAAACTGTTGGAAAAAGAATTTAAATGCGCCTCAAAGATAAGGTAAGCAGTTCGTAACGAATAACATCGATTTGCCTCTAATTTTTGTGAGACTCACAAACATTAGAGCGCTGAGACTGCGCAGTACGGACTGGAAATTAGCTTTAAATAACTAGGACACCAATTTTCAGACCAATGCCGTATAAGGTTGAGATTTAATGACGATTTGAATATTGCAAAAATTTCAAGGTTGTGTATGGAAGCGAGGAAGCTTTGCCCTCCAGAAACCTTTTCTGTTATTAATCACTAACAAAAGAAGCTGTTAGAATATAACCATTGGAGATAGAAAGAGGGGTAAAATATTAGGAAAAATGGAAATTTCTAGGCCCCTTACACCGAAAGGCAAAGATTTTATGGAAGCTTGAAACTTGCAAAATTACAAGGATTTGTATGGAAAACCACTGGAGCGTGACTGGAGGGCAAAGCGACTTCTTCTCATACAAATCCTTCTAATTTTTAACGTCCATAAAAATTCCCCCTTAAAAGATATAAACCTGAAAATTTGCATGTAAGCTTATTTGGAACTGTTCTTTCCATTTCTGATAACATTATGCATTACCAATGATTAATCAGTGTGCTCGTGAAAAGCACGTCACGTGACCAACTGTTGCAAAAGGCCTATTCCTGAGTTTTCATTGAGATTTACAGACCATTGAGTACATAAAAGATCTTGTTTACCATAGAACACAAATATGGTAGGTGAATCAAATGGAGACAGCCAATGACATTAAATATGGCATTCTTTCTAATAGAACAATTGAAATAATTTGCCTAAAATTGTAATATTTTAGTTTGCTGGCAAAATATTTATTCTAGTCACCTTTGTTGAATAATTATAGCCAACACAGCATGAAACATTTTGTTGGCTAACTAAAATCCCAAATCCAATGTGTGTTCATGGAATAATAGTAACATACTGTCAAATATAGATGTATTTGGGAGTAACAATAAATGACTCAATTTCTAACAGACAAATTGTTTTCTTTAAAAAATAAATAAAGAAAATAGAAATAAGACTCTTACTCACACTCCGTCACTGGTTAGAGTTTTAACTTACTCTCAGGAAGCATGTACTTTGTAGTGTTTCCACAACGGGACATGTGAGAATTGATCTGCTCCACTTCCTCATCAGTGGAGCAGGCACTTCCATCTTGCCATCGACCACCCCATATGACCTGTTTAACATAAATTATAGTAGTTAAGAAATAGAAAACATGTACCATGTTCATATCGAGTTACAGAAACATGAGTGGAAGTTTGGGAGAACGAGAAATCCACGTTGGAACACAAGCCGCAGGCGAGTGTTTGTGCAGCTTTTTCAAGTTCTCCCAAACTTTTACGGGTGTTTGAATCTATAACTTGATAGAAACACGGAGAACATGCTGTCTATTTCTTTTAGAGTACACCACATCAAACAAAAGGAAAACAACTTTTTAACTTCAATTATCAAAATGTAAATTATTTTTGCTTGAGCCATCCTTAATTGTCAGCAGCTTGAGCTAATTCTGTGTTTCTATCAGGTTTTAGTATAAATTTACCGTAGTCTATAGTGAATCCGTGAATTTGATTGGCTATATTATTTTTTCTTTTTATGCAATGAGACTACGGTAAATTTATACTAAAACAATTAGACTACTCGCCCTCGTTTTCTACGAGCGATAGTCAACGAGGCGCAGCCGAGTTGACTATCTGCTCGTAGAAAACTCGGGCTCGTAGTCTAATTGTTAAATAGAAACACAATTTAAAACCAATCAGCGCACATATTTTCTTAGGACTGTTTTCTAATAGATCTTACTGTGTAACTTGTTCAAATTTGAATAACTTTTAATTAAAATTAGCTTTCATTTAACTACAAATAAGCATTATAATTTATACCTGGCATGTCCAACTGCGAGCTTTCGCATGCATTACTGACAAGGCTGGTTTCATATAGAAGTTTTCCAATCCCCCAGCTTTTCCAGCCCACTTCCAGTATTTGCAAACTATATCTTCCCAAAAATATTTGACACCGGCTGGGATCATTTTTTCCTATGTATGAAGTTTGCATAACCATATAGCTCTCCTTGGAACATGTTCACAGCCCACTGGGCCAAGCCATGCCTGCAACCAACATGATTGTATAAAAAAACAGTTTCAATAAGTACACCAAGTGCATCTCTTCCACCTGCAGTAAGATTTTCAGACCTGATACATGTATGACAATATATATTTAATTTCAACCTGCAATCTCATGTCCCGTCTCGTCAAGTTTGGCTGCTTTTCTGCCATGGTTGCTTGCAGCCCTCCAGTGTGAATCACCACATCTGTTATCAACATCCTGGGAGCAGGCAAAACACTCATCGCATATTATGCCAAGAAAATAAACTCTAAAAGCCATAATGGACATAAATGTATGGCATACAAAATACATTCTAACGAAAAAAAACCTTAGATTTGGACTTCTCTGCATTAACTGCCTTCATGTGGCTGTCTACATCATGGTTGTTGGCAATGAAGAGGTCTCCATAGTATGATGGCCTTCTTTGACTAAGTATGTGAAAGCAAAAAACAAAAATATTGCATTTAATGCAGAAATGGAATTTAATTTGAAATAATATCATCTCTGAATTGTTATGCTACTTCTATTTAGTGTACATGATTTATTACAGACAGAGGGCAAACTATGAATTACCTTTAATTAACAAGTAAGGTGTTTTATTGTTTTGAAGATTGCATGTTAGACAGTTTAGAGATTTACTGTTACAGACCTTGATTCAGTTTTCAGAACACTCGTTACTGCTGAATAACCTTTGAATTAAATTGATCGACAAAGCTGTACGCACTTACCTCTGGACTTGGCAATGTAGATTTCAGAACCTCGTGCTAACACTCCGCTTTCGTGACACGTTTTGAAATATTTGTTTCAGTTGTTTGCTCGGCCCCACTAGCACTTACGCTATAAACACTGCCGAGGGTAAATAAAGGTTTATTCTATTCTATTCGTTTCACAAAGCAGGACTTTTCGAAGAGAACTCTGGACTTCCAGAACTCTGAAAATATGCCAATATCAAGGCCCATGAGTCAATAAACCAGTTCTTTGTCCTTTTCTCAACTACTAAATATACGTTTGGATTGTGGTGCGAGACTTTCGCCCCCAGTTAGGTTTGATTTGTGTCTGACAAATCCACGTGTGACCGGGTCTTTCGGTCAAAGACATCGATGAAATAAATACATTTATGCAAGTTTCGTCAAAAACCTCGATGAGCAATGCTATTTTCCACAATTTAGAATCTGGATCGAATGAACTTCAAAGCGGTTTTTCAAATAATCAAATTAAATTGATCGAGAAAGCTGACACACAACCTTATCTTAACGTGTTCTCAAAAATCGAGATTTTTTCTGGTACAACGAAATTTTCCTCTCTATACGCGGGGGCTCCCAGGGTGCCTCCTTGGGTTTTGGCCGTCTGAGGCAAAACCCTGCGGGGGCAGTTAGCCTTAAGATTGTAAGAATCAACGTATCCAAGAAAGGTTTGTGTGTTTTATTATTTTGTTATTATTGTTATTGTTTGAAATGCATATTTCTCCTGCAGCAGAAGGGATTGTCTAGAGAACTAAATATTCATCACTACTATTTTCATTGGTCTGGGATTATCGGCGAAAAAAAATCCACTTGCTGCTAACACATAAAAGAAAAATAAAGTAACAAATGTAAATCACATTTTTGCAAAACTCAATTCATCAAAAGAAACCAGTTCTTTAACTATCCTCTACGTTTCCAGCTGGTGAGTCGCACATTCTATCTTTCCCTCATAGCTTAAACTGACAAATTTTAAAATTACAACCATCAAAGTGTGGCTACCAGTTTCATGTGGATAAGATAAATGTTACCGTCTACGCTAGATGATGATGGCATGTACTGTTGATCCACGCCAATGTCGCAATCGTCGGAATCTACCGAATCACCTGCTTGAGATGGATCTAGATGCAAAAGGGTTTCCTTTGTTACGGGAAAGACAGTTCGAAGTACATAATGATTTTAGCAGCAACGAATGACATGAAGCATGATAATCATAAACCAATAATATGAATGTACTTGCCGCTTGGACTTGGCTGCTTGCGATCGTCTTGAAATCTGGGCTTGTACGGATAGTGGCTTTTCCTTCTCTCAGTCAACGGATCCCGGAAAATACTGAACCGCTTCTTCTTTTTCGGCTTTTTGCTATTATCAAGTACTTCATTTGCTTCCTCTAATGCCTCTTGGAGCGCTGTTTGGGCGTCTTTTTTTGGAGCCTTTTTTAACCTTGACGACACCATTTTGATAGGCCTTTTGCAACAAACAATCACATGGTACAAAATCCGCCATGCTGGAGGGCAAGCTCATTATTATTCCCGCAGTGGGACATTAAAACAAAGGCCAGTCACGCTTGACTGGTTGAGGTCTCTTTGTTTTTAAAGTGGTACTATGATCAAAATTTTACCCCTTGATATTTTAGGTGTATCACATAGAATTCCATGAAAGAAGCAAAACGCTGTTTACCGTTTGAAAATATCTGCATTAGTTCCGGAGATATTTAAGTTTGAAAAATGTATAAAATATGCAAATGAGGATTACTGATGACGTCATACACTCAACCCAATATTATCTTAAGTCCATAAATAGAGCTATCTTGGCCAATTTGCAGGGCAGACCATCGAAACTTGGCAGGCTAATAGTTCTATAGGAAACACACCCGTGGCTATAAAAATTTTGTTTCCATGGCAACTCACTCTGTTCCAGTCCCCACCAACTTGATTTCAAATAAACGCTGAAGGTGGCCAGAAATGCCCTTAATATTGGGGAGGTCTGGAACCCAGCATGTTGCCATGGTAACAGAACTTTTAAGCTCATATTGTGAAGCATCTTTAGTAGAATATTACTGCAAAGAATCAAACATTTCTGTTACAAATTGGCTGAGATATCTTTTTTCATCATATCAGGAGCCATAATCAGGGACGGAGACCGTAAGTCTTGGGATGCGCGTGGACCCATGATATGGGACAATTTTTCTATTTTTAGAACAAATTGCGCCATCTTGACGTCATGATATCCGCGCTGATCCACGCACCTGTCGTGGGCTCTCGCGTGAATGTTGTCACGTTGCGTGATGAAATGGTGAGAGTTGCGAGATTCTCTTGCCGATTTTCACAGAGATGGCAGGGAATAAGGCAAAAAGAAGAACCAGGGCTCTTCTATGCACTTTTATGCCCTGATTTAATGAAAAAGGTGTGTTTTTCAGGGTCGAGAATTTCTTTAATTTCGCGCTGTGAATGAATAAAATCCGCTCGCCGGCTAGTTATTCCGGTAAACTTTTGTGTTTGTTTTATAGAGAAAAGTTTTGTAAGA
This sequence comes from Platygyra sinensis, assembly GCA_019787425.1. Classification (NCBI taxonomy): domain Eukaryota; kingdom Metazoa; phylum Cnidaria; class Anthozoa; order Scleractinia; family Merulinidae; genus Platygyra; species Platygyra sinensis. The sequence goes on along the minus strand of JAHPZR010051443.1, from coordinate 1,638 downwards.
AAACTGTTTACTCCGGTATCGAGTTAATTTGTGAGTTTGCCAAACAATGCTTAATCATAACCAAAACCTGTTTTTGATAGTTTCTTATTGTTTCTGCTCGTTTGGCGAGTTTGGTTTTGAAAGACAAGTCTGACGCGTACGCGTAGTTCATTTGCATAGTGCAGCGCGTGCACTTTCAAGTCCGAGTCGGTGTTTCCAGATTGTGAACAAATGGTGAAAGAGATTTGTTTCGTTGTCTTTTGTGCTGAGATACTACAACAATTTTCACCAACGTTCACCAAAAGGCTGCTAACATCATGTGTGTTTCTTTCACATAGTGAAACTTTACACTGCGAAAATAAAATAGACAAGGAGTTCTGACTCAATCGAAATCTTCGAGTTGATTAATAAAAGCGTAATCGTAAATTTTCTGATTATTTCTGCGGTATGCAGATAATTTCAGCCAAGCTTTTTAATATGTTCTCAAACATCAATCAACCTTAAACATATTCAAAACTGACTAGAAATATTATATGAGTTCGATGTACGTTTTCACACTAAAGTGCGAAGTCCAATTTGTCATGTTTTACTAGCTGCGCAAAACACGCATCGGCGGGCGCTCTCATTCATCGACAACAGACAATTTATTGGAATTTTCAAAACTAAGCAGTATCTACGGACATAAACCTATTGTCACTTATTGGGCCTAAGCGCTGCTACGTCCAAACATATCCAAACAGTTTTTTTGCTGTGTTATGGAAAAGCTGTTAATGTTCTTCATAAGTGAAATTTAGATTGGAGTAATCTGAAGTTCTTGTAAAAGCAGCAGCGGAACTCAACTTGATCAGCGATATAAGGCGGAACATACCTAAATTCGGCACTGTCTTCACTCAAACTGGAGCAACTTAGGGGAGAATACTTAAGCAAAATTCCAACAGTCATAAAGGCGTTGAGTTGTGGGCCAAAAGCATAAACGATTTCGGGAATTTCGGGAATTATGGCTCCTGATCATATTTGATCAAAATTTGGTTGAATATATGACGTCATCACCTGGCTAATTTGCATATTTTAAAAACTTGATTATCTCTAGAACGAAAAGAGATATTTGAAAAAAGTAAATGGCATTTTTCGTCTCATAGAGACTACTTTTTCGTGTTTTAAAATGACTTCAATAGGAAAGATGCGATTTTCGTCATAGTACCACTTTAAGTCTCAATGCGGGAATAATAATGAGCTTGCCCTCCAGTATGGCGGATTTTGTACCATGTGAATTGATGATTATAGTGAATTCACTGTGTTTTGACATTTGAGGCTATTCATCAATTCGGAAGGGAGATCGTGTTGTGTACATTTCCTCAAACGCATACTACAAGTTGCAGATAATGCCGTGTTTTAACAAAACGTAATGTTATGTTTCGAAAACGATCCACTCAGACCGAGTTTTTAGACGTTTTCTATCGTGGTCACGTGACATACCAAATATGGGCGTGGTTCGAAACATTTAAAAGAAACGTGAATCGAACAAACACGGTAAACTTTGATGCCCACTGGACTTCAGGAGCCAAAAAGGAAGTTTTGAGATTTCCTTAGCAACTGACTTGTAGTTAAGTTTCTCCCCCCTTAAGATAACCTGCTAGCATTAAAAGTGGCTTGTTGCCC
>JAHPZR010051439.1:25000-30237 GCA_019787425.1 Platygyra sinensis | reverse complement strand
TAACTTCACTTGATAGATTTTTTCGGATTTTAACGAGGGAGATGGGATTTCTTAACTATATAACTATATAGGGAAATCGTACCTGTGGACTTGCCGGTGTAAAGAAACGAAACCATCTTTAAATCACTTTTAAAGAATTTTATCAAATAAATATCGAACTGAAAAGTATATTTTCTTTTAAATCAAATAGCATCAATTTGTTTAAGAAATTGAGAAATTGTTTCTTTTAAGCAGTCAAGTCTACAATTTAGTCCGGTCCCTGAACTCTCCTTTCTTTCCGCCCCATATAGGGGCTGAACCCGGGCGGGCGAAAGAAGAGTCCAGGATAACTTGCATGCGCATGCTCAGAACGCCGCCATTTTTTCCCCCCCAAATCGGGGGAAAAACCATATTTCGATTTTTACGTTTTTATGTTTTTTACGACAATATCAACGTCAAAGAAAATGTTTTCTTTCAGAGCGCGAGGTGAAAAAAGCATTGCGCGACACATTGACGCGAGCGGCGTGGTTGGGACCTAGTTTTGTTTGATTGGTTTGTTCTGAGCATGCGCATGCAAGTTATCCTGGACTCTTCTTTCGCCCGCGCAGGTTCAGCCCCTATATGGGGCGGGAAGAAAGGAGAGTTCAGGGACTGGACTAGTCTACAATTATGTTTAAACCACGTAGTAACAATACTCTTTAAAATAATTACTTACTTTACAGTATTCCCTGTATATACTTGAAGTAACTGTAGTCAATATATGATTGTAGATAAGTATTAGACAAGCATTGTAATGAAGTGTAAGCAAATGTAAGTAAATGCAGTACTGTAAGTAGAGCTAGTAGGTGTTTTTTTTTTATTATTATTTTCTTAGAATTGTACTTAAGAGTGACTTTCTGAGAATGTCGAGAATCGGAAGACACCGGCGAAAAATCGATTTTTCTTTTATTTCGCCAAAACATACCTTTGGGTGAACTTATTCAAGGAAAAATAGTTTAAAGTTCCAACGATTTATTTTGCGGCCAAAATTTAAGAAAGTTCGAAATTTGCATATAATGGCGGTTTTCGCAACTTAAAATCTTCAAATTTCACGCTTCTTTACGAAAACATCAGGGGCGTAAAAAAAATCCTATGAAAACGAAACTTGGCACAATTGTTATTTCATTCTTATACTTTAAAATCGTGTAGTAAGTTTCTTGAAGTTTTGTTTACAGCTTTTTAACGAAGGGTATTTGTACAGCCGCCATTTGTGTCACTTGGCAAGGAACAAATAAGGGCCAACTTCGACTAGGATAAATGGCCACTGGTATATATCATTTGGTCAAAATATTTATATTTTAGGAAACCTTGGTTATTGGTTTTTTCACCAGAAAAGTTATAGCTCTGGGAATTAAAATGTTCCCCGTCAGTAAAATAAAATGTTACAGCATGTAAGCGAGTTCAACTTTATGCAAATCACGAGGTTGCTCTTTGGAAGTCAACGGTTTAAAACAGGAAACAACGACTCACCGTCATTTACGCTCCTTCTGCCGCTATAGAAATTATTTTAACTTCCCAGTGTCCTTTTGAGTTGTTCTTAAAATATTTCCAGTAACACAGCGAGCATAAACGGCCATAAAATTCGACAAGGTCGACAATGTTTACATTTGCTGTCGCACACGCAGGTGTGGATCTTTTCATCGTATTGCTTAGTCGAGAGTCCTTTAAAAATATGAGAATACACACTTCAAAAGGAAGCAAATCAGTCTCTCATATCTGTATAGTTCATGTCCACTTATGGGTAAATAACTCAGTCCCCGTTCACTGAATAAACAAGTCGAATGACCTTTGCGGTGTGAGAGGTCACATGTTAATGCCGTTATGTTACTTTCTCCCGGTTTCACATTACAAGGGTAACGCCGTATTTCACAAGGTAAAAAAAAGGTAAAAGTCTGCATGCGAGCCAACTGTGGCCCACCAGGCCGGAGCTTATCCCGGTTTCTGTAGCATGAAGCGACTGGGAGTATTTCTACTCTCCCCTGGATGGGATGCTAGTCCATCGCAGGGTTACCCCAGGCATTAAATTCGCCGGTACCCATTTATACACCTGAGTGGAGAGAGGCACCTCGAGAGTACTCATTTCACATGGCATTTGGTTTTATTTAAAATGGTCTCAAATATATTTTATTTAGGAAGCAAAAACAACAAATGATTAAATCACGAAATTAAGGCGGCACAGCACAGTTTTTTTTTCTTTCACAAGATGAACAAATCTGCAAGCATTGGCGCATTTTCAAATGAAAGCCGGGGCGGATCCAGACCTTGAGCTAAGAGGGGGAGTTGAAGGGGAGGGGGTTGATTTACTTGCTCCTGCTGCTATAAGACTCCAAATACACTCTTTTTTATAAGAAGATATTTTATAAGAATATCGAGGCTGAAATTTGCGAAGTTTTAATTACTGTAAAAACCTTACGATCACATACTCTTAAGTATTAAGTTTGGATCATTTGCTTGCGTCGTTTAACGCATCAAAAATAAAGTTTTAGACCTATATTATTAACTTGTTGAAGTTGCACTCTCAATAGATTTCTAATTTTCTTTTTAATACAAATCAAACACATTCATTTCCTTATTAAGTTATTGCAATATCTGTCCAGAGCAGCATTGCAAGCAGTGGTTTCAAAACAAGCCGGCTACTGCGGAGTTCCGCCGGCTACTTAATTGGATGTCGCCGGCTACTCTGGCTATAACAGTCTGCTCGTGACAAGCAATCTCGGCGTTGCTTGTTATCCGCAAATCTTTGGCAGCATAGTAACTCCACACTCAATTTTGCAGCAATAATACATACACAAAAGGTTGCAAGTGTTGTTTAAAAAAATTCGAATCGTCCAGTATATCCTGTGCCGTACGCATTTGCGTTTTGTCGCTAAGTGGCCGGGCCAACCTCGTTTGGGCGTGTGATAGCGTTGGCCGCTTATTTTTCTTCTTCTGGTCACTTCCAGCTGTGAGCATGGCAGAAAAACCAAAACATCAAACTATGAACACACTTTTTTCATTTGGGTTCAAAATGTTACGATCCTCTACGTTACGATTTCGGCCAATAAGCATTTAACAATCACTCAACAAGTTGCAGAAGTTTGCATGTCCCTCCCCATCTCGAACGCCTGGCCGGAAAGAGGTGCTTCAGCTGTTAAGAGAGTAAAAAACTCAACTTCGTAGCAGGATCAAGAATGACATGTTGCAAACCTTAATGCAGGTATCAATTTATGGTCCAAACATTGGAGAATGTGAAGCTGTGATTAAAACAGCTGTGAAGAAATGGATGCTAAATCGAAAGAAACTTGCCAAAGGCAAACCTATTGCTAATAAAGTGCTCCTGAAGAACTGCAACTCCCATCACAAGCTGAAAGTGTGAACGAAACGGAGGTTGAATCTGTGATTGAGGCCATGAAGCTTACTCAAATGACTCTGACTTTGACTTTGAAGATTACGACAGTGACGAGGAGTCAAATTCAGAACTTGTTTGGTAGTCGGCCACTTGAGTAAGCTGTTTGCATGAATTTTGAAACACCATAAAATATTTTTCATTTGAACATTGCCATCTCATACAAATGTGATGAATGCATTTCTTTCATTTTTATGCTATACTCTGTAAAGTAGGATAAGCCAATGTTCGTAGATCAGCATTCCTTCCTTGACTACTTTTCATAAAAACTAACACCACCGAAGTCAATCTGAATCAATGTAATCAGTACAATTATGCTGCTGCTAATAAATCACAATTTACCTCTAAAATAGATGCTAGAACATTGAAAATATCATCGGAGGCCCCTCGATTATCACACCCGCCTACTTTTCCAGAGTCGGCCGCCTACTTCAAAACATTTTGAAAACCCTGTGCAAGATATGCTGTAAACAGTAAATTTGAATTTTTGTGTAAAAAAGTAAACAAACATTTATTACATGATCCTCAGTTAATGCTAATATGGCTTTTTTCAAGCATGTCTAGGTATAGATACTTTTACTTCGGCTTGGGTGGCACTTCTAATTCCCTTTTTCCTTTACCTACTTTCTCTTCTCAAATATATCCCTGTTCGTAGACTTGTACAACTCAATACAAATGCAGATTGCATCCTACTTTCGGGAGTATTAGCCCTCGTGACTTTTGAAATTACTTTTCTTGGGAGTGGGGTGAGGTGGATTATTGCTACTTCTAAAACCTATTAGTAGAATTCTACTAGTATACTAATGTAAATACTGCAATCTGATTGGCTGAGCTACTCGTATACTATCAGCCATTAGAGTACAGCTTGCTGCCAGTCGTCCACGAAATGCGATGTTTTAATAGTTTTTCCGAAGTTTTGGAAGGAATTTTAGATGTAAACGGGTAATTAAATCCCTGAGAAGACTAAAAGAAGCACATTTACGGTTTCTTGACCTCAAAAACTTTAAAATATTGAGAAAGTGGGTAGGCGCGTAAAGAACTGCAAATTTGCCAAGGACAGTTCGATACGTGAAACTCTGTTTAAGGGTAAAGTTCAATAATGCGTGGGAAAATCACTGGAAATCGTGATTTGCGTTAATTTCAGTTAGAATTCTACTAAAACAATTATTCGCTCTCGATTTCTATGAGGCGATAGTTGATTCGGCCTTCGGCCTCATCAACTATCACCTCATAGAAACCTCGAGCTCATAATCTAATTGTTAAATATAATACTGAGCGGAATTGAGCGTCAAGTGGGTGACTGACTGAAATGACTAAAACAAAGGCTGTGCCCTTTTAGTTACCAAAGACTGGTTCGATTCGAGCTAAATGGAAGACAGCATGAGAAGTTTTGAAATGGCATTAAGGAAAACTGGAGCCCTACCTGCTCTGGCTATATCAGCAGTCGGTGACTGAATTTGCATTCACTGTCAAGGGCATTATCATCCCCACTTACGTCTGAGTAAATTCAGACGATGTCTAAAGATCTGACCCGGATAGTCGCTGCTTAAAAAAAACACAAATTTCACTTTCTTTTACCAACACAATAGTAACTCGGAGAAACAAACTCTTACCACCAGCAGACAGCACTTTTTTATTTATTTTAGTAAACTTTACAGTGGCGGGTCCAGGTTCCCCCCCCCCCCCCCCCACCACAGAAGGGAGAAAAGCCAGCAGACAGACAGACAGACAAACATGTTTACACTCTTTTTTTTTATAAGAATGTTGTTTTTCCGGGCCAGGCTGAATATTCTTATTTTTCTGCCGATTTTAGGCTGAAAATATTCTTGTATTA
>JAHPZR010051439.1:0-20000 GCA_019787425.1 Platygyra sinensis | reverse complement strand
TGCAAGTTATCCTGGACTCTTCTTTCGCCCGCCCGGGTTCAGCCCCTATATGGGGCGGAAAGAAAGGAGAGTTCAGGGACCGGACTAAATTGTAGACTTGACTGCTTAAAAGAAACAATTTCTCAATTTCTTAAACAAATTGATGCTATTTGATTTAAAAGAAATATACTTTTCAGTTCGATATTTATTTGATAAAATTCTTTAAAAGTGATTTAAAGATGGTTTCGTTTCTTTACACCGGCAAGTCCACAGGTACGAGTTCCCTATATAGTTATATAGTTAAGAAGATCCATCTCCCTCGTTAAAAATCCTAAAAAAATCTCACGATATTCTAAAGATGATACTGATAATGATCATGGCTCTGTCAATTCCAAGCCCACTTGCCTCTCCCATATGACGTCATAACCAGCAAAAGTGGGGTCATTTTGCAGAGCAAGCTCAGGGCTATCTGCTGGATGTAAAGATATTTCGCGCTGCCGAAACTGAAGAGAGAGCCTCTGGGAGGAGTTCCATTTTCAAGCCCCCTCCCTCTCCCACACCCGTTCTTCCTTTGAACTATGCATGCTTTTCATACGGAAGCTGCGCCCAAATGTACGAGCAGCAGTCAAAAGTTAACCGTCCTCCCGAAACGACAGGATACTACGGTCATTTTATGTGCAGCTAACACAAAAAGAGAATGATAATGTTGCTTTTACCTCTTCTAATAGTTAACTTAAGAGTTCTGAGTTTAATTTGATAAAAAAAAAACTACATATTCTTTTTCATATTAGCAGAACTATTATCCTACCTGGCGACACTCGACGAATTACGAGCTAGTTCCCTGACGTTGGCGCCAAATTAGAAGCTTGGAGAATCAAAATGCTTTATATTTCTTACTTTTTGCCATCTGATATGAGAAGACTGTTTTCTACGAGCTAGTCATTAACCTTGGCAAGTTCACTGGTAAGAGTACTACTGATTGCTTGAACATTACTAGCGATGAAATACATAACTGCTTCGTCAGCGTTCATTAGAATCTGGCATCGTTCTAGAACTATAGGCAGATCGTTAACGTAAAGGGCCCAGAATTGACCCTTGTAGGACACCCGATGTAATAGGACATGGATCAGAGATTTCTTTACGAAAACTCACAAGTTTCCTTGTACGTCCGTGGGTTAAGATTCGTTATACCTTCATTTATCACGGTGACAGTGGTTATAACTAAACAGTAACATTTTAGCCGACGAGGCCGTAGGCCGAGTCGGCTAAGTATCAGACGATATTCCGCGCGATTTCGCAGGATAATTGTTAAATATATGACGTAAAACAGTTGAAATTTAATCCTCGGCCTTGTACGGTAGAGAACATATCTTTTTGTTTTTGGAAATTTTCGAATATCGAGGTCATTTGGACTATCGTAGATTCGTATTCAAAGCACGTTTATCTGGATTGGCGTAGATTCGTAGTCAAGGCATCGTTTTAAAGGCTAGTCTGCGTAATCTGTGTATGGAAGACGTTTTTTTTTTTTTTTTTACAAACATTGTTCTTGTTATTTAAGTGTTCAAAACGTTAAAAAAAAGAAGTTATCTTTCACCAGAAAAAATTCTCTGGTTGGCATATTAACAGCAATAGGTGTCGTCACCGGTATCTTTGCTGTAGTGGAAGAAATTATTATCTGGAAAACAATAACTTTGTTCGTTGACTGATATGTTAAATTACGTACATTTACTCAAACATATTTGTACAATCTGTGCAATTTAACTATACCTTGTTTTTCTTGTTTAAATATATGCTATTTCTGACGAGTGGAGCTAGCGAATAAGGCTGAAATAACTGTTTTGTCGGCACGAGATACAACAAGGGCCCGGGTTCCAGGCCGGGGCATCATGGGTAGAAATGTAGGGGTATATATGACCGGGCATAACACGTGGTTGTCATCTAGGCTTCAGAACCAACCGCGTTCTTTTCGTTTCGTTTTGTTTATTTTTTTCTTTGTTTAGTTGTTTTTTTCCCAGGTACCATGCATCCAGTCCGGTAAGATCGGCTGTTCTAATTTCATTTTTGTAAAGCCTTCGTAGGATGGGCTGCAAATCGCTTGGAGCTTGAGCCTTGGTTCCTACACAGATTTTCTGCTCATTTTTTCCCACAGGGGTTTTTTGTGGCAGGTTTTTTCTGGCCTCCGTTCAAAACGCTTTTGCTTTGTCAGCGGTTGCTCAGCTCTACTAGGTTTTTGTTCGTTTTCTTCCTTTTGTTCATGGATGTGACGTAGCAACCATGAGCTTAGTTGGCACTGCGAATGGCGATCACTTAAGGCTGGTTTTCACTAGCGCATTAGCATAAGCATAAGCCGACATACGCAGAAGCAGTAAGATCTTGATAATTAGCGCCTTTTATTAGGGAAATTTCAAACAAAAGGTGCTAATTATCAACATCTTACTGCTTCTGCGTATGTCGGCTTGTGCTTATGCTTATGCGCTAGTGAAAACCAGCCTTTACTCTCTCGATTCTGATTAATTTATTCATTAAAGTTGAATTAAACACTTTTCCCCTACCTCCCCCGCTAAGTATTGTTTTTTGTCCCAAACACTTCTTAGCGTATGTTTGGCTTGGTTATCAGGGTACTACAGAGGGGTAAATTTTTTTTTTTGCATTAAAATGGCGGAACTCGTCACGGTGGTCGAAGAGGTCGAAGATGGTTTTTCGTTCGATCTGGATACAGGAATTCCTTCGTGGGTTGAAAATCGCGAAGTTGTTACGCTAAAGAACACTAGCTGCTACAAATCGACGTCGCAATCGTAAAAGCCCTGGTGAAAGCGACGTGAATGGAAGTCTAAAAAGCTACGATGTCTATCGACAGCAGTCCGGAGGACGGATGAAATGAATGCCGTGTCATCTGGAAGCCAAGGTATCGTTGTTTTTTTTTCTTTTGAGTACTAGTAATATAGATTCTTTCGCTCGGAAACTGCTCGATTCCGAAAATAGTCGCATGACGTTACTACAATGCACCTGGTTTTCTAATCGTTCTCCATTTCGTGTCGTTGTTGGGTGTTGCTTTTACGGAGTTGACTTCTTTCTGTTCAGTTGGCAATTTATATGATGGGTGTTATGGATGTCGTTTGTTCTGAAAATGCTGATAGCAAGTCTCTCGTATAGTTGGGAACAAAAGCATTAAAGCCAGGGTGCATTCCGCATAGACCCCAAGCCGAAGTTACGCCGAGGGCTTTGAAAATGTACGTCGAGTAGGCCACAATTCTGCGCCGTTAGTAGCATACTACGCCAATTGGTGGTTTGCATCGAAAATAAAAATTGTAACCGTTCAATAAATTATGTCAAGAATCAGGTATATGATAGATAATTGATAGACAAGAAACATGGCCGAGATTTAGGTCTGTGCAGTTTTTCATTGCCGCGTTATTCGGAAACCAACAGAAACATCTGTCATTGAGTTTTGCCACTAAAACGAAAAATTATTACTCTAGAGTTCTGAGACATTGAAAGTAACACTTCTTCTAGTGCAAGAACTGTTCACTTGCCAAAAACGTAAGCGATAACTGTTCTTTTGACCTACGCGTGATCCTTCTCGGACCGCCATTTAATGTCACGCAACGCATAAACTTGAAAATTCAAATGTCCTCTATAAGAAAATGAGGAAACCTATCGAGCTTAAACGTCGTGAAACGCCAAGTTTTGATAAGGTCTTATGTCTGATGACACTAAAACGCCAGTAGGATTGCTAATTTACAATTTTGGAAAATGATAACGTCACATGAAAACAAAGAATAATTGTTCCAGGGCCCAGATCTTTTGCCGCCGCGACGCCGCGAAAGAGAGACGGGTAAGAGAAATCCTAGACACTAGTTTGTTGAAGCGATGTCCATGGTTGCTATCAGGAGCAAAAGCATTTACTTTTTATCTTTGTGTGTTCAGTGGTCGTTTTTTTTAATTTTATGTAGCCATCGCTAGAAATCGAGGACATAAGAGCCGGCTAACATTGATTCAGGTTTTCGCTTAGCGTTGACAACGAACTATGAATTTCCGTTTTTATCAGTTATCACTTCTGCGCTTCATAATTTTAGAAACAATATTGTGCATAACAACAGATCATATTCAAGGTGTGCACTCAAACTTTCGCACAATATGCATTACGTCAATATACTATCGTGCTTCACTTGCACAACATTGCATTTGCTAACTTGTCTAGAAATATACATCTTGTAAGCTTTGCGTTCGCATTCATAGGTCAACATGACTTACTAGACAGAAGTCAGTAATTAGGGATACAGCGTAGACCAATGAATGTGCAAATTTATGAAGCAAAGCAAACACATTCAAGATGAACGTTTGGATCTATTGGAAACGCTGCAAGAACATCACGTACAGTTGCTGTATCTTCTTGTTCCTTTAATAGTTACCACGGGGATACGCAAGGAAGATTTTCAGACAATTTTAATGCAATACATCGTTATTTCTATGGTAGAGAACTTGGATGTCGTTCAGCGATACAAGGTGGCTGCGAATCCCCTTCGCAGAATTTTTTTAAACTTTGCAAAAAGTTGCATCTTATCATACTGATTACAATTCGATAATAAAAAATGGGGGTCACCAGGCTCGTTTTTAAGTTATAAGCCCTTAAAGCTAAAATTAAGGGTGTTTTTAGCAGGTCATATTATTGCTATGGTAACCTATTGTGCCACAAAATTGGCCGCAACTTGTTCACCGATGATTGGGCAGTTTGTTGATACCATGATTGTGGCATTAACTGATAAAGAGTGGTTATAATGACCCATCAAACTTTAAGTCTTGGAAAGTACTGGAAACTGGTACCATTTAAATGTCTCGTCTTAGCTTTTATGTGCCACTGTACATTATGGTAGTCAGAATTTCAGTGGACTTCATAAGAGAAAAAATGTTCCTAATAGAAGCAGTGTTCATCTTGATTTGTTGTTGTGCTATGTTGACGTTTATTTCAAATATGTAATACATATATATTTATTATGAAATTATTTTACCCGAGAACGAATTCAGCCACCTAAAGGGTGTCAATAACTAACCATATTTGGACATTAGAACCTCTGCACATTTGACCAAAAGATTTTTATTTCTCTGTATCTCGCTCTTCTTTTTACTCAGCAACGTTTTCTACATTCATCCAATCGGCCATTTCCGAGTTGCACTTAATTTGCCTGTGTCAAAACGAGTCTAAATGCGAAACCATTCATATGATTTTCACCTACAGATTCATTTCACCATGATCAAACTCATTTTTATATGAAAGGTTTCACACAAAGACTCGTTTTGAAACAGAGGCACAAGGATACCTTCATCCATGAGCTGCTCACAGGAGCCTTTGATTTGTACTTTAGGTTTATATTGTAATTTATTTACATTGAACGTAGGATTTGATGATCCCCAGCCTAACTGGCACAAAGCTTGAGAGCTGATATGGGGATATAGACCAAGATAGCCTGTCTGTATTATAGTTTGACGTAATGTCTGGGTTGATGTTCACCGGCCTAACTGGCAGTGTAACTGGCTCAAAGCTTGAGAGCTGATATGGGGATGTAGGCCAAGATGGCCTGTTTATATTATAGTTTAATGAAGTGTCGGAGTTGATGTTACCCAGCCTAACTCGCACAAAAATTGTAACGAGAGCTCTTTTAGAGAAGTAGACCAAGATGGCATATTTATATTATAATCAAATGCAATGTTGGAGCTGATGTCCTACAGAAGGTCTGGATGGGGTTAACTGACAACTGACAAATGGCCAAAATTTTAACTGACCACTGACAAATAGCCTAAAATTTAACTGACAACTGACACTTGTAGAGGGTTTAACTGACAACTAACAAAAGATCTTATTACCCTAAATATCCTTCAAAACCCTTTGCAAATAACAATGTTTTACTCTTTTCGTCAAACAAATGCACGTTTTATATTAAATCTTAGCAGTAGGACGCTTGAATGTCTTATTTCGTTAATAATTTACTGTATGACCCATGTAAGAAAGGGTCTCGAATTTACAAATTCACACTGAGCAGTCCCGAGCACGCGCCAGCTTACATGCATGATGGCTGCCAATGCTTTTACCGCGTTAATTCGGATACGGCGTTCGAAAGACACAGAAGCCGTATTCCGATAAATGACTTAAATACAGTACATGCTATCAAAAAGCACCTTATTCAATTCCTTGGTCTGACGGAACTAACAATTAAATACGACCTTAGAGATTTCGATATAAAGCTTTATCGGATGGCACCGAAACCGGGCGGAAAAAGTGATAGCTTCGCCATCACAACGGACGACCAGTGGAAGCTGGGATCTTTCTGAAGGTACCGGAAAGCTTTGTATTTTTGGTAACTTGGGAATAGTCTTTATTTGGAGTTGTTTCGTATCCTGTCTTTTATTCTTTTGTTTTACGTAAGCTTATGTAATCTGTGCTCCGGTACCTGCAGAAAGATTCGGAAGCTGGAGCTTCCAAGTATGCTGGATGACTCAGGAAGCGAAATGAACAGTATGAATTATTGGTGCTTGTGTATTTCCTTTATGTAGTGGTGTATAAGCATGCAAGTTAGTCCGGAAAACCTTCTGGGCACTGCGACGCTTTCAGAATATTTTCGCTCTTGTTTTCACGTAATGCACTATGTAACATTTATTTTTCTTGATATTATTTATGTTATAATTACAGTTGCCTAAATGTATGACTACATTTTGTAGCTTTGCGGCAGCGGTGCGAACCACTGCGCCTGCTTGCTTCTCAACACCTGGAGCGATCGTCATACGTCAGATTTTAGCGGTGTCGGTGAATTGTGTGTAAATTCATGCATTAAACACGCAGTACATCAGCTAAAAACAAAACATTATAGATATCAAACGCTTCACCCCTTCAAATGAAATACTAATTCACTAATGACCCCACTAATGATTGTATGCCGAGCAAGTCACTGGGTTTATTTCCTGCTAGTCTGTCCACAGACCTTTTATTTTTTCTAGAGTTCGTCGGGATCACAAACAAAATAGAAAACGTGAGGGATTTGAAAGCGCGCGAACGTAAGCTAAGGGGGTGGCCGTGGGGAAAGACAAATATATTCTTTTCTGCGCCCGCTTTGTGGCCACTTTCACCCTCCGCGCTCCCTCTCACGCGCTCGAAGAAAATAACTCTTTGCAAAATATAACCGTCTGTAATGAATTCAACTCCAAATTTGATAAAAAAGGTTATTAGTGTAGCAATTTTCGAATTAGTGATATAATGTACATTTAAGGACGTTCGCGCCCAGAAACTTCCCACGTACAGATTTTTTTAAAACTTTGACTGCAGGTAGAAAATGATAAGATTAGATGAAAAACGTCAAAAAAATCGGGGGTCACCGAACTCGTTTTGAAGATAAGGCGCATCACAGATCATAGCATTTCAAAGATTTCCAGCCACTGAGGCGATTCTGGCCGGATTCATTACTATCGGCATATATTTAAGTTGGAGAATCATATCTAAGTTATGTGTGTTTAACACAGCATATATAGGCCTATTTGATAGATCTTTGCTACATATGCCATTAAATCAGCTAGAATTAGCCATAAAAAATACAAGAATCAGAAAAGGAAGCGATCTGCCGAAAAAAAAGTGGGCGTCACCGAGCATCCAACAAAAATATTCGCACACAAAGTTAACGCAAAGGTAATCAGCTCTGTATTTTGTTGAGTTTTCGACTCGGTGCGCGCGCTTAAAAATGACGTGGCACGCGCGTGACCAATGAATAGCGTGCGCACTAGAGATGCGCAGTAGCAATGGGCGCGAACGTCCTTAATGTGCCTTTTGAGCTAAATGTTGGATTAAAAAGAAGTAACTAAATTACTTAATTAGTTATAAACAGCCAATTAACTGACAACTGACAAATGGTCGAAATTTTAACTGACAACTGACATTTGTACTCCCCCATCCAGACCCTCCCTACAGCCCAACTGGTACCAAGACTGCTGAGTACTTATCTGTAGAAATAGGCCAAATATTTGCCTTATTCAGTAAAAAGGGTGTTGTAGCTCACCAGCCCTATTGGCACTAGCAAATGGCTTGTAGGTGCGGAGATTGCTTTATCCTTGCTTGCTTTTCTAGGCTAAGTCATGTAAATTGTAAATTGTTTGTGTTATGCAGGGTTCGGGTTGGTTCTCGCCAGGCCGTCCCAAAATAAGCTTATTTGGTTCAGTGATGCTGTGTTATTTGTTGTGGAGGGGAGACAAAATAAACTCTTGTTCATAACATCGGAGCATTATCGTATCCGGACACTGCAGTGGATCTAATTTTCTTTCCGGTCACGAACACATTGTTTAAGGTGGCTAACAACAGAGCCACCTTAAATTTTCGAAAATTTTAGGTGGCTCTGAACGCCACCTACAGAATTTTTTTAAACTTTGCCAAAAGTTGCGCCTAATCATGCGTATCAAAGGTTGATAATATAAAAAAACTTCACCGTGCCGTTTTTGAATTATAAGCCCCTAAAGCTGTAATCAAGTTTGTGTTTAGCAGGTCATACTGTTGCTATGGTAGCCTGTTATGTTATGAAAAGGACAACGTGTTCACCAATAGTTGGGCATTTTTGCAGCATCAACTGATAAAGAGTGGCTATAAGGATGCATCAAAATGTAAGTGCTTGAAACTGTTTTGAGCCACCTTAAGTTGTGTAATTAAAGGTTTAGCAATTCTTGTGATGCGCCAATGATAGAAAAAGAGCAGTAAACTTTCGCGAAATTCCAGTTGTTGGGTTGACTTTAAATTTAAGTGGATGTATGCTTTCAGAATACAAGGTATGCACTACTCTCCATCAAAACATAAGGTGACTTGAGAGGACTGGAAAAAGGCGTTTAATTTTTGTGGATCATTAACTTTGCAAATCATTTATATCTTACCGAAAATTTGCTGTTGGCCTCTGCGTTCGTCGCTTCTTGTACGAGTAAACACTGGACGTGACATGTGCTTCGGACAATTGCATTTGCAATTCACTTGAAACTTCACATGACCCATGCCGCGGACCTTGAACTCAACACTAGGACCTTTGCTAAGCTGTTTGCTCACATACCATTCATTCCAGTTGGAAGAACTAAGGAATGCCAAGAATGTGCTCACTTTTTGCTTCACGTCGGATCTATCGCACGCTTTAAGAAAGTGCTGCTGACCACCGATGTCAAGATTAGTCTGCGGGCGAGCAAAAGCGAGTCCGCAATTATGAAAGGGTGTAATAAAGCATTCCTCATTAGGGAGCCACTTGTGATGCGAGGGCAGTCTAGCTTTCGAACAAGCCCTGGCCTGTAAGCATAACATCAAAATTTGAGAATGAAAATTCAACCGATTGAAATTGGAACACAATCTTAGGATACACAGCTCATAAATCAAGTTTAAATAGCACGGATGGCTGCCAATTGTTATATGAGACAGGATAATTCATTTCAGTCAGCTTTAAAATAGTTTGTCCATTGTACATATTGAAATTTTGTGTTTTTTTGTAGTCATAAGTTCAAGTGCCAGGGGCACCTGACGATCAAATTAAGCAAAAAAAGCCTCTGAGGGATATTTCTGGGCTCCTTGTAATGTTTAAAGACTGTTTAAAGAGTTGTTTTAATCAGCTAGAAAAATTTGATCTGTTCGGATTTCTTAGCTAAAGATTGAAGTGCCCGAAAATTTTATAGAATGAACTCTTCATTTCAGAATTTGCTAGCTGAACGTTACCTTCGAAGAACTTCTCTGCAAACTTTTTTCTTACCCGAAAATGCTAGGCGACCTTTTTTAGAGCTAGAAATTTCAAAAATATCCCTTCCGAAAATCTAAGGGACCGTTTTTCCCTGCATTTCTCTGGTTGCGAATCTTTTAGGTGATGTTTTAGTAAGAAATCAGTAGCTTTTTGGCAATGCATTATCCGAAAGTCTTAGAACGGGTAGACTCTCCCGAACAGATATTTCATCGAAGTTTCTCGTTGGGTGCCCCTGAAGTGCTTACATTCGCCTGTAGCCCTGATAGAAAGGCTGAAGTCGTTAACTCTCTTTCCATAAAGTAATGCGAGTCCATTCATAGGGTGTCCAAACGTAGTCGTTCGAGATTGATATATTGAGCTGTAAGTCCCAAGACGCATCAATGAGAAACACCGCCATCAAAACAATTCAGTTTCTGAGTAAATCGTGTCACCCCGGCCCACCTGAACAAGCTC
Organism: Platygyra sinensis; assembly: GCA_019787425.1. Classification (NCBI taxonomy): domain Eukaryota; kingdom Metazoa; phylum Cnidaria; class Anthozoa; order Scleractinia; family Merulinidae; genus Platygyra; species Platygyra sinensis. Next base: position 9,831 of record JAHPZR010051439.1, on the reverse strand, counting down.
GGCAACGCCACGAAACTCGGAACCCACTTGATCCTGTTGTGCAAACTACCCAGCACTTAACAACGTAGATATATAATTAATGTTCTCACCACTCCCATAAGCCAATAAACAAGTAGCACAGTGGGATAAGCGTTGGCTTAGCTTGCAAACATAACGGGGGTGCAAATTCTAGGGGGAACTCGAGATTGCTTTACTTTTCTTATTCAATGTTTTTTTTTCGGTCAAGAAATCATTTACCATAAGGTAGCATTTGTCTTCCGTTTAGTAGTAGCAGTAACAGTAGAAGTAGCAGTAGTAGTAGCAGTAGCAGTAGCAGTAGCAGTAGCAGTAGCAGTAGCAGTAGCAGTAGCAGTAGCAGTAGCAGTAGCAGTAGCAGTAGCAGTAGCAGTAGCAGTAGCAGTAGCAGTAGCAGTAGCAGTAACAGTACTAGTAGTAGCAGTAGTAGCAGTAGTAGTAACAGTAGCAGTAGCAGCAGGAGCAGTTGCAGCAGCAGCAGCAGTAGTAGTAGTAGTAGTAGCAGCAGCAGCAGCTGCTGTAGAAGTAGTAGTAGTAGTAGTAGTAGTAGTAGTGGCAGTGGCAGTGGCAGTGGCAGTGGCAGTGGCAGTGGCAGTGGCAGTGGCAGTGGCAGTGGCAGTGGCAGTGGCAGTGGCAGTGGCAGTGGCAGTGGCAGTGGCAGTGGCAGTGGCAGTGGCAGTGGCAGTGGCAGTGGCAGTGGCAGTGGCAGTGGCAGTGGCAGTGGCAGTGGCAGTGGCAGTGGCAGTGGCAGTGGCAGTGGCAGTGGCAGTGGCAGTGGCAGTGGCAGTGGCAGTGGCAGTGGCAGTGGCAGTGGCAGTGGCAGTGGCAGTAGTAGCAGCAGTAGCAGTAGTAGCAGTAGCGGTAGCGGTAGCGAAGCTTCGGCGATCTGTAACAAGTACTTCTTTATATATCTGGTTGAGGAGAGGCACTACGAGAATATGAACACCATCCCCAGTGATCCCCAATAGGGGTCAATTGTACCAATCATTGGACTGGGCCATCTTGCCTTGTTGATCATAGGGTCTGAGTGGAAGTTATAAGTCTAATAACCTTCTGCAGGGGCTCTTTTTAATCTGATAGGAGCTTAAGGCGACTAACAACGACTTAATCAAGGAGACTGAAGGCGACTTTAGGTGACTTAAGACCCCAGAGTAGGCCTCAGCCAACACGAAATCTCCTATAAAAGAAATACTCCGTTGCCTAGCCTTGCCCATTGCATTGTTCCGTGTTTTATGAAGAAACGTGAGGGTTGTCCAATACTCTGACAAATTTACAGCATAGCATTGTATTGTATTATATCCACATAACAACAGATTAACAATACAATATAATTGAGGACGACGCAATACAATAGAATACGATGGAATGCTATGCATAAATTTGTCAGAGTACTGGACAAGTATGAGAAACATTGTAAGGATGTCATATTAGCAAACACTCTGACTGGTAGATTAGCGTTTGAAGACAACGCATTATTGTGTGAACTTGCAATAATTGACAACTTTTGTAAACTTATTTGTCACCTACTATCTCGTTTTATCATAACGAGAGAACCAATGCATGCTTGGCTTTGTAGTGTAAGCTAATTTGATTAAGCCTGGTTCTCATATCCCGCCCACCTACCAGCGACGAAGTTGCCGGTTGCAACTGACAACGGTCGGCGGTCTGTTCCAGTAGGTTCCCGGTGTATCTGCAATGGATCGCCGAGGTACTCAATTTGTGCGAATACAAAATCGAATTGTAGCGAATTAAACCAATCCATCTATAACCATTGATTGAATCGCCCTACTGGACTACTCTGCGTCCGCAGATGATGTTCACATAAAATACTTTCATCGCCGACAACCGCTGGCTTGCCTGCGAAGTTGAATTCAGTTCAACTTCGCAGGCAAGCCAATGGTCAATGCCTGGGAGTAATTATGATTCCGCGACAAATTTTGACATGGGCCGTAGCGGCGTCCCAGGCTGTACCGGCAACTACGTCCCAGGTATGTCAGCGGCATACGAGAGCCAGGCTTTAACTTACAGTCGCCGAAGCTTTGCCTGCTTCCCAAACAATTCGTCTGTTATTGACGTAATAGCATTTGAAGACAATCTACAATAATACACAACACAATAAGAAAAAAAAAAGTGTTTGACGCATTCAGGTGTTTAAATTGTTTATTGCGTTTTCAGTTTTTTGTTTTTTGATTCATGCGTTCGTCTCATTATTATTATTATTATTATTATTATTAATATTATTTATTTTTTCTTATTATTATTATAACTTTATTCATATGTTATCATTATTATCATTATTATCATTATTATCATTATTATCATTATTATCATTATTATCATTATTATCATTATTATCATTATTATCATTATTATCATTATTATCATTATTATCATTATTATCATTATTATCATTATTATCATTATTATCATTATTATCATTATTATCATTATTATCATTATTATCATTATTATCATTATTATCATTATTATCATTATTATCATTATTACCATTATTACCATTATTATCATTATTACCATTATTATCATTATTATCATTATTATCATTATTATCATTATTACTAGTAGTTTCCATTGGAAAGTGAAGTGCCGCGAGCGAGGCATAGGTCGCACTTGGCAAATCTTTGCCAGAATTTGTTTACTCTGCGGTGGAAATCTGTCATCGCGGGCCTTTGCCTAGTGCGACCCAAGGTTTTTCCTTTTGGCAAAAACTTTGCGAAACGGCAAAACATCAAAGACGCCGTAGTGCTTGGGTGGGGCAGGCAGATTTTGGAAAAGTCGAGCCAAACAATGGGAATCACAGAGGTAACTGTCAACGCTTGTCAGCGTTACATGAAAAACGATACGCGCGGGAAGTTCAATTCTAGTTCGCGGTCTTTAATCATGAACGGAGTTGGTTTTTTTGGCCCAATGCTCACACATGAATTCCCATGACCCAAGCGATAAAGTCCTAACGCAAGAATTCTTCGGCAACGTCAATTTCTTCCTCTGATCATGGCCGCTGTTAAAACCGTCAAACATTTGTCTGCCCATCGTTCGTTCAACGAGGAAAGACAACGAACTGCTGTAGGTTAAGCTGAACAAAGAGAAGAAGAATCACCGTAACTATGAGCACTCCTTCAACGGGAAGCATACTTGTTTCGGTTTAGATCGTGATCGATATCATGTCTTTCGAAAACACATGGGTAAACAACGCGGTATCTAATATCTGGTTACTGACAATTTTCTCCCACAAGTGCGACCCTCCATTTCTTTCTGAAAGTTTTCCTTTCCGGTTGCGGTTTCAAATTTTTGCCGTTTTTTGGCCGGCAAAGATGAAAACTTTTCCCAAGTGCGACCCATACCTGAATCTATGTGGAAGATGTTTTTGTCATTTAAGAAGCATTGTAGAGGGATAGTCAACATGAGCTATTAGATCATAGAATATTTTGCCAAAGGCTAATGGGCTTTAAAACTTTCCTGTTCTAAAAACGCACTGAGCTGGTCAACACGATAAACTTTTCACTCACGCGAAAACCTTCAATCGAGTATTCACATTATCGTTGACCGTGACCACATCACGTCACGATTAACTTATGACAACAATGTCTTTTGTACCATGCTGTTTTCAATTGCTGTTCACTGAGACGCTCCTCCGTTAAACTGCCAAACTGCTTGTTAGATGTTTAAATGCTCCTTGAAAATCATTTTACGTTAACTCGCCGTTCGAACGACTTGCGTTTTTAATGCCGTTGTGACATTCTCAAAACTCATCTGCAATCACGCTGTTACTCCACGCTGATTGGATGATGCTAAATAATGCATACGCAAAGCCATGAACAAGCGGTATAAACTCCTAAAACTCTGTGATGGTACGCCAAATACCAACCAATACTGGGAGGAATATAAATCCGCTCGAAATCAAGTCACTGCTTTATTAAGGTCTGCAGAAACTCAATATTGGAAGGAAAGGTTTGATAAAGCCAATAACTCAAGTATCTTCTGGAAAACTGTACATAGCATATCTGGTAGCCAGAAGTCCTCCAGAATTGGACCAGTCAAAGATGAAAACAGCTTGGAGGTTTTGGATGATGGCATGAAGGCTGACCTATTTAACCAATATTTTGTAAATATTGGCAGAGATGTCGCAGAAAACCTCGTTACCATTCCAAACCAATCCGATATACAACATATTTATAGAGTCTCAGCACCTTCCTGCAACTCTCTGGTTCTGGATTTTGAAAATATTTTCAAAAGTCTTAAGAATATCAAAAGTAACAAAGCAGCAGGCCCTGATGGTATATCAAGTACAATTATTTCTCTAGCCGGCCCTGCAATCATTCATGGCTTGGAAAATATCTTCAAGCGCAGCTTTGTCACAAGAACTGTTCCCACTTCATGGAAAAGAGCAAAGGTTACACCTATCTTTAAAAAGGGAGCTAGAACTGACATTGCCAACTACAGACCTATATCCCTGCTGTGTATTCCAAGTAAATTACTTGAACATCAGGTGTGTAACATAATTGATGAGCACCTAAGTAACTCCTCTCTAAAAAGCTTTTCACAGTGGGGCTTTACAAAAGGACTATCATCAGAAGGTATGTTACTAAAAATGACAGATACCTGGAAGATGAATATGGATAAAGGTATGATTGTGGGTGCAATATTTGTTGACTTTAAGAAAGCTTTTGATAGCATCTCACATAACATCTTGTCGTTAAAACTCCAAGCTATTGGATTAAGTGGGAATCTCCACGAGTGGCTGATGGATTATTTAAAACACAGATTTCAATACACTGTGGTAAATGGCCACCCTTCTAATTTGGACGAAGTAAAATATGGTGTTCCCCAAGGATCCCTCCTGGGTCCAAGGCTTTATACGATCTACGTCAATGACCTCCCTAATGCTATTACATCTGGAGATGTGTTCATGTACGCAGACGATACAACATTATATTGTGTGGGGAAGAACTTTGATCAAGTTTGCTCACAACTAAATAACATTCTTGAGCAACTTCTGCTTTGGAGTACAATGAACAAACTTTGTATTCATCCTGTAAAGTCTGAAGTTATGATCCTTAGCAAAACGAGCTTCATTGGTCCTGTTCCTCCTATCCACTTTGGAAATAATTTTATTAATGTTGTGAATCACACTACTTGTTTGGGATTAATCATTGACAATAGGCTTACATGGGCAATGCATGTAGACCATGTAAAAAAATCTTTTGCACAGAAAGTGGGCGCATTAAAAAGAATGAAGAAGCTTCCTGTGAAAGTGCTGGAGGAAATTTATTTCAAATCCATTGTACCAGCGGTATCGTACGGTATTGTAGTGTGGGGAAACTGCAATTACTCTATTATGGAATCCTTAAACCCTATTCATGCAAGAGCGGCACGAGTTATCCACCAAGATAAAAGTCTTGAAAAGCTAAATTGGTTGCCAATTTCTTACATATATAAAAGAAGACTCCTTCTTCTAATGCATGATGTTTTAAATGATAAAATCTTATATCCCCCTTTTAATCTAAGATTAGGTAACAGACCATCACGTACAGGAGGGTTACAGGTTGAAATCCCTAGAGTGAACTACAAAGTGGGAAAGGAATCAGCACAATATAGAGGACCTGTAATCTGGAATTTTATTGCTAGGCTGGCAAATTTTAATGTAAATATTCAAAAAGACAGTTTTAAAAACATTTTACGTAGGCTCTCACAGAACATAAATAGCTTCTTATTCGAGGCGCCTATGATTGCTATGAAAGACCGAGACTTTGTATATTTTTAAGCTTTATTACATTGCATGAAAAAATGTTTTTAGATTAATTTGTACTTATTTGCCAATGAACTTTATTTTAATGATTCGTATTGAATATTTAAATACCATAGGGTGATTTTATAAATTTTATAAATTAAATTATTTTCGTTTCACATTTTATTAGTTCGTTGTAGGTCCACATCAGCCTTGTGGCTGCCTTAATGTAACCTGCATTACTAAATAAAATGATTGATTGACTGATTAATTGAAATAATGCATCCAATCAGGGTGAGCAAACAGCGTGACACATCCTTAGCATACGAATTCCCGGCCGTAGATGCTGGTCGCTTCGAGCATTTCTCGAAATTTACTTGGTGTTTAGCACTTGGATGTTACATGGATCTTCGAGTGAATGCTACGAGAAGAAGCATCAACCTTTCAGTTTATCTGGTGTTCGATTTAGAAGCCAGGCGATTCAAATTTATCGGTGAAAATCTGCATGGTGCTTGAGCGGTCAAAAATGATCTTTCCACCCTTGACTCCTTCTCATAACGTGTAGTAACAGCCAATGCAAAATCTACAAAATCGCTCAAATTTGGCATTTTGAGCCCCAAAAGTTTTGTGACGAGTAAACAGTTTAAGTGGAAAGCATAATAATTTCAAATTCTACGAAAAACGCAACTAGGAGAATATTTTTTCCCTCAACACTTTCAGAGCGGGTGTGCTAAGATTATTCGAACCATTTGTAAACAGTAAGGGGTTTCCAAAGTGTTTCCACGTTTCCACAAGGATTTCAAAGCGTTTCCAAGTTCCAGGAATTGACTCAAATATTTTGAGAAACAAATCGGCTTTAATCATGAGAGTTTGTACAACCTTCATTTGCTTTCAAACTCTTCGCCCGCGAAAACATGCCCTCTACACGAAACAGGATTCTTATGAATCGAAAAAGCCTGGATTTCGATTACTTGAAATTGAAGCAAATGCGGTGATATACATACATCCAAAATACATCTCAAATGAGCCTGGCTTCTGGCGCGGGCAATCCAGACTGGTTACAAACGCGACCGAAATTAGTCTGCTGCGAAGCCTGGTGGCTTCGCAGCAGTCATTATTATCATTATTATCATTATTATCATTATTATCATTATCATCATTATCATCATTATCATCATTATCATCATTATCATCATTATCATCATTATCATCATCATCATCATTATCATCATCATCATCATCATTATCATCATCATCATCATCATTATCATCATTATCATCATTATCATCATTATTATCATTATTATCATTATTATCATTATTATCATTATTATCATTATTATCATTATTATCATTATTATCATTATTATCATTATTATCATTATTATCATTATTATCATTATTATCATTATTATCATTATTATCATTATTATCATTATTATCATTATTATCATTATTATCATTATTATCATTATTATCATTATTATCATTATTATCATTATTATCATTATTATCATTATTATCATTATTATCATTATTATCATTATTATCATTATTATCATTATTATCATTATTATCATTATTATCATTATTATCATTATTATCATTATTATCATTATTATCATTATTATCATTATTATCATTATTATCATTATTATCATTATTATCATTATTATCATTATTATCATTATTATCATTATTATCATTATTATCATTATTATCATTATTATCATTATTATCATTATTATAATATGCACGAAAAAATTACTCAATTCTGATTGGCTGAGAAAGGAGTGCAGTTCTTCTGTAACACGAGTGCAAAATGTGTAACACGAGTGCAAATTACAAATGCTTTCTGATTGGCTAAAAACACAAAAGAAACCAACAAGAACCAATCAGATTAGAGCTGTTTCTATAGCAAAATTTTGGCGGAAATTTTGAGATAAGACGCAGAGGAAAATGGCCGTGGTTTTCAGCAATCAACGATTTGGTTTTGCGAGCGAAACAACAATTGAAGAGCTCAAAAATTTTTCCAAAAACCCAAATACAGTAAAGAGTACGTTTTCTGGCTGAATGTATGGGAGACGTGGTGCAAAGAGAAAAATATTGTCAACAAAATCGAGGAAAACGAGCCAGAAAATCTAAACAAGCTACTTGAAACATTCTACGCTGAAGTAAAAAACAAAAACGGTGACGACTACGAGCCAGACAGCTTAAGAGCGACTTGCTGTAACGATCACCTACACCGATGCAAGATAGAAAAAAATCGATTTTCTGAAAATTTGTCAGGAAGAAGGTTTTTACTAACTTGTCTCAAAACTGTAACTTTGAGGTTGTTTGGATTTTTATTTTCTTCTCCAGGCCGGCTTTTTGTATTTTGCCCCTAAAAGAGCTAAACTCGGCCCTGAAATTGCACTTTTTGCGAAGGCTGGTAAGCCAAAATATTGTGCGTGGCTGGAAAAGCTAACCCATATTATTAAAATATAATGTTTTAGTACTTATTTTGCGTTGTCAGATCCACATGTAATTTGAACCTGAATTTTTAACAAATTTTCAAAAGTATACGCGATGGCGATGTCGCGTCACGTCCAAATTTAGGTCAAATTCGCGGACCAAAAAGTCAATCTGGTACATGAATTTACCGCCCAAAACAACTTTTATGGATAAAAGCATCACTTCATCTTACTTTTTATCGCAAATCTAGCTTGGGTAAATAAAACGCAAAAAATTGACAGCATCTTAAAACAAGGCACTCGAGGTAATCGCTTGACATTTTGACCTTTCACGTCGCGATTATTATCTCGAGCGTTGACCCTGAAATGTTTGCCTGTGGGTCTCAATCCGGTAAAATAATTGTTTGAAGTCTCCAGATATCAGTTATAGTATTTAAAGACAGTTTCTAAAAACGAGCATGTTTAGCAAAGGCTATTTTTGAATAGTTAATTAAGCTTTAACAAGGGGCGGTTCGCGAGCACAGATAATACACGTGACAAAAATGTCGGTTTATGAATCGTTATCGGGAAAAATCTTAAGGAAAACTAGGAGAATAAATAGTTTACTACATACTTGGAGTTTTTTCTTACGTTAATCTCGCCTACCGTGATAAGAGATGGCAGCATTGCTGCGGCTTCATAGCTTGTTCGAAACACTCTTGACGGTTGCCAGGCTACAAACAAATCACGGACACAGGAATCCCAAGGTCGGGTGAGAGCGGCAGCCCAGGGTGGGGGGGGGGGGGGGAAGTAGTTGGGTACTCCCAGAAAAATTAGGTGAGGGTGTGCGGCCCGCTTCCCAAAACCTTTAGCCTATTTATGACCAAAATCTGCGATATTCCCTACCCTATTTATGACCTGACCAAAACTTCGAAATCCTATTCATGACCTGAACCTTACATCAAAATCCTGTTTCAGACCTGCGTTATAATTGGATCTCAAGTTCAAACCAATGTTAAATTACCATAAACATAATTTGTGAAGGGCTTGATTTTCTTTTCGATAGTGAAGAAAAAATGGCTTCTCGGCTTAAAATCATACCATATCCAGGCTAGAGTACAAAAACCATACCCTATTTATGACCAAAACAGCTGAAAAACCATACCCTTTGGGGCCGCACATACCTATATAGCCCATATAAGGGAGCACCCCCCGGGAGCGGCGGCCTTGTTTATGTATCTTAATTGTTACTATGTGTTTGGTTGTCTGTTAATTTTTTGTAATTGATTGTTTTTATTTTTTTTTTAACCACCGTTTTCGTTGATACGCGACTGTCGAAAACAAAACACCCGCGGAAACGTTTCCAAAATTTCCGTCAATCACACATGTTATCTACAGATCGGAACGAAATCCACCAATCACAGCCTGCTAGCATGACATAAAGAAGGTCTGAAGTTCACACTAGTGGCTGTGATCGGCGGATTTTGATCCGATCTATCGATAACACGCAAGAGTGACGGAAATTTTGGAAACGTTTCCGCGGGTCTTTTGTTTTCTAAAGTAGCGTCTCAACGAAAACGGTGATAAATTTAAAAGTTTTAGAACATTTTGTCATTTTGTTTCGCATACCCATTATCT
>JAHPZR010051438.1:0-14868 GCA_019787425.1 Platygyra sinensis | reverse complement strand
GAGCTATGTTCAGGGATGAAATGACTGTTTTAAAAATGTCCATTAGATTTTTTAAAACTTTATTCAAAATACTGACACAGTAAGTTACATTCTACTTGGAAAAAATATATTTCAAGATACAGGTCTATGGATTGTGTAACTAGTGCATTCGGTGATAATATACTTACACTGTCTGATAATGCATTTTTGCAATACTTCTTTCACCACTACATTAAACAAAAAGTGAGCATACAGTACATTCAATCAGTCAATCAATCAATCAATCGATCGATCGGTCGCTCGGTCGGTCGGTCAGTCGGTCAGTCAGTCAGTCAGTCAGTCCGTCAATCAATCCAATCAATTGATTGATTGATCGATCAACCAAAGGATAGAAGCTGCTCACCCGACCACAAAATCTGCTAGCCCTGGGCTACCGCACAAAACTTAGACTTTCACTACACCTTATGGGTGGAACTTTTCAATAAAATTTACCCATTGGCATTACAGGGACTCATTGCACAAATGTTGCTTCATGATACAATTTCTTGGTAAAATTTAATATTTACAGGGCACCTCAAAAAGGTATGTTCCAAAGAATTAGTCAAGTTTTGGTTGTAGAAGCTAACATCACTATTCTTATGTAAAACTTCTTGTTTTTTACTTGTTAGTAAGATTTCATGAAGAAGCTAGGTAGCAAATTCGCTTTAACAATAGTTTGTTCCCACTGTGGGAGAAACTGGGAAAAATTTTTCTGACTAGGATTTAACATTGGAACATTTTGTTTAGGTACATGCATTTTCTAAAGAGCTTGTTGTAGTACCTACAGAAAAGTCAAATGATCTCTTATGCTGTAAACGTAAGAGGAAAAAGGTGCAATAGATGGAAAATGCAATTGTAGTAGTGTTTATAACCAATATTATTATACGGCTAGCTCCGTGAGTGAACAAGATAAACCGAACCCTGTGCTGTGATTGGCTACCTGAGCAGGCAAGATGGCAGTATCTTGCCTGCTCAGGATTATCCTGCAAGGAGAATTTCACTAAAAGCCATAAAATAGATCCTTTATTAACCAAGCTTGTTTGGTCAAAATGGCTCATCTCAGTCCATAAACACTCAAAAAAGAACTTGGCCAATATCCTGCCATCTTGACCTCACACTTAGTCAATAACACATATACACCTTTTTATTTTTTTAAAAAATATGAAGAAAAATTTTACATTGTGAACATTGGTTATTTTGTCCTCTCAAACTTCTACATAGTCAGAGATGAAACAAGTAAATTGTGTTAATTTGCTCCTAAGGACCCTGTGATTGAATGAAACCAGATTTTTTTTGCATCAATTCGTAGAATTTTCAGCAAGGTTTAATACAGTCTCACATCTCAGCTGCTGTAAACAAAATCGAAAAATTAATGTTAAACTGTCCATGGCAGTCTAATGACGAACACCTTACTGATCAGTGATTGCACAATTCAAATACATCTTGAGATATTACTTGGAAAGCTTCTATAGTTTTCAATTGTCATATCTTCAGTGAGTAAGGGTGTTCCGCTTTGATCTGTGAAGGCCCTTCATCTTTGCTTACTCCACGATGATTTTTTTTTCAATTTCATTGTCGCTTCTGACGTCTGATGACAGTTTCGTTAACACTTCACTGCTCGCATTCTCCTGGATGTTTTTTAGCTGTGCTGTCTCTACTCTTAAATCTTCTTTTGTTATTTTGTACTTTTTTATAGCTGGGTGGTCTGTCTGAGTATGGGGTCTTTGACTCTTTAACGGACTATCCTTATGGCATTTTTGTTTTTTATTGTGTTTTTGTATTTTGTAAGTTGTCATTAAGGTGGCCGAACACAGTTTTCGCGCGTGCTTTTGCTGATGCAATATTTAGCATGTGCACAAGGATTTCAAAGAACAAACATGCCATCAGTAGAGCGATCATTTTATTTACTCAACACCCGCACTATCTGTGTTATTTTTCTCTATAATTGAACGCAGTGTATTGATCGCTTTAGTCTTTTATTACAAAGATATGTTAGAATAGGTAACGATGCAAAAAACCCAGCAATTTTCAGCTTTTGTTTGTTACCAAAAGAAGCCAGTTAAATGCAACGCATGCGCAGTTGCTCGAAAAATTGAGACCGATTGCTTTACTAGAAACGTGCTGATTTCTAACGATCCAGTCGTAAGAATTTGAAGAAATTTGGCAGAAAAATAGATCAGAGACCACGTGAATGATTTATCACAAGAAATGTGAATTTTGACATAGGGAATTTTTAATAATAGAGAAAACGATTAACGGCGAATTATGAAAATCGCCTATGTCAAAATTTCATTAGAACCGTATTGACAGAAGGGATTTAATGTCAATTCTTAGAGTGCAAAATATGAAAACAATCTAACGACAGGATTTTTTTAAATAAACAAAAACCATTATTTAAGCCTTGTTTTTAACCAGCCCCGTTGCCATGGCAACAGCACACACCCGAGTCAAAATGCGAGAATAAATATTTCTGTGGTTGACCCTGACTCTTGCAAAAAATGGGCGCCAAAGCATAAATCGTTTAAAAGTTATGGTGAATTAGGCATAGGCGCTTGAAAACTGTGTTCGGCCACCTTAAATTGTAATTAAAAGTTCGCTAAGTCGGCTTTTGTTGAACAAAAGGACTCCTAGCTCCAGTATCTTTCCAGTCATGATCCTGCAGGTGGATGCGGTTGTCAATGAATACTTTCAGGCCATTTTGTTCACATTCGTACCCGAAGATCATGTCCTCTAATACTTGAAGTTCAGGTCGATAGTAAACCTCTTTTGATTTCAGTGCTGTTATGTTGAGAAACACAGCAATTCGTGGAGGTTTGCAAACAAATGGTTCATTCAGTTTAGTTCCCCCCCTAAATCGTTTTGGGCTCATGGCTGCGATGGGCAGGTCTTCATCTTTTGTGGCCTTGACCAAGTTTTCGATTCGCTTGAACACAAGTCCAAATTTTCGCCGTCCGTTTACTGCCTAAGAAACCTCAGGAGGCTGAGTGGGATGGTACTCATAGAAGCACTCCACGCTGTCATCAATCATCCAGATGAACTGCAGCTTCAAGCGCAGAGCAATTTTCTGGATCCAATGACGTGGATACCCAGCTCCAATTTCATCTTGTGGAAGGAAGATAACCGGGAACAGGTGTCCACAGTACTTCACATACTCTTCAAACTCTGAAGGTCTTACTACCAGTATTCTGATTGTCGATTCTTGAGTCACGATGTTATCTTGGGGCTTTTCGGGCCACTCTAACAAGGCAATCTTCGCTGGGCGGAAAGATGGTATAAAAATCCATCTTCCATCCTTCTTTTCGGGGTTAATTTCTCTGATGCGTTTTCCGTGCTGATCGCCACAGTTGAACCACTGTAATGAGTAGGTAGTCAGATACATCTTTAACATGTATTCGCAGTCGAGGAACCAGTAGTGATCTCCTGCTGGTTGATGTGGATCTTGTTGTGGAGGTAAAGAAAAAGCCTTCAAGTTATTATTTTTACCTAGTTCCCGTCGACATGGCTTGTCTTTTGGTGGAACATCTTTTTGCTTTATTTCAAGCACATGAGGAAAGAGCTGCGTATTTGTAAATCCAATCACCTTAAGCAGTGCTGAATTTAATATATCTTCCAGCTCTTTGCGAATCGATGGTCCTTTCATTTCATCAATAAATGTCGGAAGACTTAAATAGATCTTTTCAAGATCAACTTTTGTTTTACATGACGTGAGCCATTTATCTGACACAGCGTACACTTCCGACTTCTCCACTGTCTTATTTGTCGGTTCTTTGAGACTTGGTTTCTTGGTTTTCCACGGATGGCCCCAGAAGAATTTTTCATCATTATGGAACTGAGCAGCATCAAAATCAAGATTTTGTTTTACTTTTTCTTTCGATGCATCGCTTCTCTCCCTTCTCTGCTGAGGTGTTTCGTTGCTATGTGCCGCTCCTTCTATAACTTCATGGTCCGAAATTGTAAGCCCCTTGAATGGTTCGCTTAAATCGTTGTTCCTGCTTGCTCCGCTTTGATCTGTGTCAGCTTTACTGTAGCTACCGCCTGAAGGCCACTCATCTTTGCTTACTTTACGATGATGTTTTTCAACTTCATTGTCGCTTCTGACGTCTTAGGGCAGATTCTTTATCAGGTTGGCGAGGGACCTTAACGCTTCAATATGTTTTTCATTTTCGCGGACTTTACTCTCTGTTACGCTGTCTAGAGATTCATCCATGGTTGTAGGTAAAATTCTATCCTGGTCCCAGGGTTTTTTCGTGATTTCTCTTGTTTTCGCGAAGCGACAATTACGAGTCGTGAAGCGGCGAAAGAAACTCTGGTTATCTCATGCAGACGCCAGCTGTCAAACGCGTCAACTTGATAATTCAAAAAAGGACCAATGGCAACTTAGCAATCACGTGCTTATCAGCCGCTAATGTTCTAAATTTCTTTCTAGAAATTCTCATAAAATTCCTAAATTTCTTTTGAATTTAGTCTAAATTTCTTAAAAAATCTTCTAAATTTCTCAGAAATATCATTTTTTTCTAATGTTAATTTGACCCATTTTTGGCTTTATATCAATTAAAGAAATGAAAAAAAAATACATTATTATTTGAATAGCAAAAGATGTATATTGCAGGGCTGGTTTATTTTAAGGTATAATAAGTAAATAAAAACATCTAAGCAACTCGATTTCATCAATTTCTGTTTATTAATTAAATATTGCAATTTGCCATAAGTGCTTTGCCAGAACACGGATCCCAGAACACAGCAATAAACAGTTAAAGAGTTTATTGAATTACAACATCTTAAAAGACAGTGTTATGTATTTCAAACAACAACTTTTCAAACAAAGTTTTGCGTGCAACTAGGCATGTTGTTAATAACATAATAATGATCAGTCTAACAACTTAAATATATAAGTCCCCCCATACTTCTTACTTACATGTAAATAATATCAGCGATCATTTACTCGCAGCATCAAAGAAGTTTCAATGTAATCTTCCAGCGCATCATGTTGTTGTTCACCAAACATAGTTGTAAGCATGGAAAAAGCTCTTTCAGCTGCTGCAGATGATGGCTGTACAACTACTTGCTTCTGTATCGCTGAAGACCACGCTGGTGGTTCTCGAGCTACTGACTTCCACCAGGGCCAAGAATCTGACAAAGTATCAAATTCATCAGGAATTTGAGATGCCTTCACAATGTAGGTTGGCAGTTCATCTTTCAGAGACTGAATGACTTCATTGTTGCTAAGAAAGGGGACAGCTCTGATTTGATCTACTGTTGCAGCATCTGGTTCTGACACTTTGAAAAACTTCGGGCTAAAAAGCTGAGCAGCTTGGAATACTTGGATAGAACCCGAGACTGTGGCATCATTTGCTGATGTGTTGGTATAGTATTCAAAAGCTGGCATCAAGCATTCTCTAAAGCCATAGTTGTACCATCTTTGCTGTTCTGCAACATTCAGAGGAAACAGCTACTGTACCACACCGGTAAGAGAAGGGAAGTTGCGGACTCTGATAAATGCCTGCAGCATTTGAAGCTTCTCATAGGCAATCAAAATCAATGTTCCATCACCTTCAAGGGCGTATGTAGACTTCACAAATTCCTCCATTTCCATCACTGACGCTAGCTCAATCTTAAGCTTATTTGTGTTCACATCAAATATCTGGAGTGCTCGTTGTCTTGAAGTCTTTGCAAAATCTTCATTGCTCGTTAGAAAAGTTCTGATATGCTGCCATTCTTGAAGCACTACCATTGCACACTCCCAATAACTCCACCATCTTGTGGAATTGTACCTTGGCATTGACCGTCCACTTATGCCTCTCCAAATATTTCTAGCTCTAATACTGGTGCTGAATATGAGATTCCATGCTGCCATAAATAGCTTGAGTGTTGGTGTGTGGCATTTCTCTCCCACTTTGTTCAGGAAATGTGAAATACATCCAATATCGATTATATCAGGATAAAGCACAGACACCGTCTGCAGAGCTTTCGTGTTAACAGAAGCTCTGTCTCTCATTGCTGCTAAAAGACTGTTCTCTTGAACATTGATTTTTCTGTGCAACACCTCGATAATTATGCGAGCTAGCTCGTCACCGTTTACAGAACTTTTCAGTTAAAAGTCTCAATCTCACAAGCCAGGCCCGTAGGAGGGAGGGTTCGAGGGGTTCGAGGGGTTCGAACGAACCCCCTTTGGAGGTCAATAATGGAGGGCTGAAAACAAAAACTGTTGATTTTCAGCTTTTAGCAAATAGTAGAGGAATGGAAAACAAACTTTGAGTTTGCAGCTTTTAAATTACCCTGCAAGAAAACGCTAAACTGAGTATCGGCAAAGTATTAAGTATCAAGCATGATATGCCTGTCGATCTGGACGAAATTGTCGACAATCTATTTCAAGGCCTCCACCCTAGGATTATGCAGTTGTCAAGTTTGCTCTACGAATAGTCCTGTCGTAAATTAGTAAGTGGCCTCAAAACATCTTAGTGACCTAGTATTATATTGATTATATGTAGTCAAAATAATCCCATCGTTGAAAATATTTCCTTAGCAGGCGTTCGGGATTTCATAAATGGAGTCTCGAAAGACGAAAGGCGGGGAATACAATTTTGGGGGACCCAGGTAATACGTGTATTTAGTGCATATTGACGCTTTGACGCTGCTTTTAGTACATTGACGGCGGAGCCGGGGGTGGGGGGCTTAAGCTTTTACCCTGAGATTCCTTTGCAGAACACGTCAAGCTTTTGTATGTATGTATGAATGCATCAAGCTAACAAAACGTGGGAAATATTGTTGTTATGACTAAAAATACCTGTTATTTTACACTCCAGCGAGTTTCAAATATTGACGTGCGCAATGCTGAAAATAACATTTCCGGGGCTCTATATTCCAAAATTTTCTGGGGGGGGGGGGGCATGCCCCCAGACCCCCCCTTAAGGCTCACGCCTTCGGCGCTCGTTTTTAATGACCCCCCTTAATAAATATTCCTGTCAATACGAACACCCTTCCAAAAACCTCAGCTACGGGCCTGCAAGCCTCTGCTTTATTGTCCATGATTCCACAAAACGAACCAGAACAACTAATGCTTCCCCATCTCGCGCAGTTCCATCAAATATGATGGCAACATCTTTTCCCTTCACTTCTTGGCAAATGCATTCGTATTCTTGTTCGAGGATGAAAGGAATAAGTTGTCTCATGTTCGAACTTGACGTAAGTGGGTATGCCACCTCCTCAAATAGATCTCTAAAATATTCTGCCCTGCTCAAAGGTGTACCACTCTTCAAGAACGCTTTAACAAATTTCACCCTGAATAATCTTGTAGTAGAAGGAAGCGTTTCTCCCTTTGTATGGTTCTTATCGTCATACTTTGCAATGGCCTTTCTAATGTCGTCGTCTTTCTTGTCGTTCCGCAACCGCTTTTCTTTGTTCTCCTTGTGTTTTTTGCTTGAAATATGAACATGTATATTCTGTTTCTTCAGAGAAACTAGCTCACGACAAGCCGTGCAAAAAAGTCCCCCGTTTGCCTGTGCGGTGAATGGCTCATCTTTAAATTCTTTGGCTCTGTCTTTAGCTGAGATTGATTTTGGCTCGCTTTTCGCTGCAGCTTTATTGGGCGAACTTGACTTTGATCTTCGGTTTCCTTTTCCAGGGTTGGTTACCAATTTTCTTTTTCGAGATAAATCACTTGCAACAGGCGGTCGTAGGCGTGACAAAACTGAAACAACCTCATCTTCTCTTCCTCTTTGTTCTTGTTCACTCGCCTGTTCAATTTCCACTTCGATAACTTCCGCCATGTTGACTGATTAATTCCACGTGGCGTCGAATTAATTGGTAGGTACTTTGTATATGGTGCAGATGGTGCATCTTATTGTACTGCAGAATAAATCTGCTGAATTGGTAGTATCGCTGGCTCATAAAAGGAAAATGGACCATTTTAAACCTGCCGAAAATCTGAACTATAGCTTGTGCAGACAGGGAAACACGAAAACAACTCTTAAAATTTAATATAAACCTTTTTTTTGTTCTTATGAAGTATCTTTTCTTGTAATAATTGCTCTAAATATCACATTTTTTTCTAAATTTCTCAACATTTTCTAAATTTCTCAAAAACTTCTAAATATCTCAAAAAATTTGTATCTAGGCTTATCCCACGTAGACGTTCTTAGGCTTGTCACGTTTGTGTAAACGTGACATTTCCGACAAAACCGCTGCGAACGTCTGCGTAGGAGGCTAGGTGGTGAAGTGTGGTATCTTTTGACCGACTTGGCCGTTTTCTTGGAAGATCTCGAGACTTCCGAATAGAAAGGCATAAGCTTCTTTTAGCAGGCCGTGCTCGTCGACGTCTTCACTGCTCAAAATGGCCGCTGAAATGCCACGGTTTCGCAATTCGCGAATATGAAATTAGACTTCAGTGGACACACAACTAAAATTATGAAATGGTGAGGGTAATTGCCGACATCAGGGATTCACTGAATTATGGTTAAGTTTCCACGTCCGGTTGGGAGAATGGCGAACACATCCTTGCGATTTATGACTGCGAGCAAGGCTTTGATGTTTGGTCACACCTTCGATCTCTGCAAAACGCTCCTCGAATACCGAGGTCAAATTCCTTCGAATTACATGTATCGGCAAGTTATGAATTCAAGACGAACTTGGCTGCCCACAGCCAATCGCAAAGTAGCAATTTTTACAATCAGACAATAAGTTAGTATGCTACATAGAACACAAAATTGAATCTGTTTCGTTTTATTCATTGAAAACAGACCAACACAGTAGCAGAGGACTGCATGTACAACTTGTAGAAACATTTTTAGGAAAGTACTTATATTTAGACGCATGTTATATTTAGATGCAAATCACGGAATACCATAAAACTTCCAGTCGATTCGCTTGCGAGGATGCCTCCCCGAGGCGGTTATTTAACGAGGTATGCTTTTGATAGAAATGCGTGTTAATTTAAATAAATTTTTGTCTAGGAGGATTCATTGCCTTATGTATGCGATAAACTAACTCACTCGTTCGCTCAGTTATCCATTTCACTACTTGTAATTAAAATAAGCAGGCTGCAATGTCTCCGAACTACTGTAAGTTATTATTTTATTTATCTTCCAGGGAGATAATTTACATTTGGTAACTTTTTGACGAAACGGTCTGTTCGATATAAACATTCTAATGAGTAATACATGGCAGGAAATCTTGTGAAGTGATTGATTGAGGGATGTTCAAATCTGGTTGTCATAAAGCAAGTGGTATTCATCCTGGAATACCACTGATGCGGATTGAGGCATCGCAACCACCACTTCCACCTAGAAAAAGGTAAATTATTATTTCCACTTACAAACCGTCGCTGAAATGATTGTTGGATTGATATTTAGTTTGGTCAGCAATACAAACAGGACGGTATATCTTCAGCAAATGAGCTGACTTTGTTCGGCTCAATATTGGTGATGAAGCAGTGGGTGTTAATCTGGAGAAACCACAAATCTTCAATCAGTTATGTCATTACTTTAATTTAGTGTTTTCTTATTGGTTGTTTAGTGGTTACTACAATTCGTGAAGACCCTAAGAGGAAAATTTCATTTTTATAGTAGTTTGTTCCACAGGGGGAGAAACTGGGAAAATGTTCAGACCAGGTTTTAACATTGTTACAATCTGTTTTAGCATTTTCGTGAAAGAATTTGTTTTAGTACCTACAGCGAAGTGAAGTGATTTCTTATACTGTAAAAGTAAGATGGCAAAGGTCACAATAGATAGAAAATGCAATCTCCTCCTGCAGCATAGCAGTTTTTATAATCCTATAATTCTGTAGATACTGAGAATGTTGTTATGGATTGGTTCTAAAAAAATTATCTAGATGTTTCTATTTTCGTTTAATATGTAAGACACACAAGTTTCTCAGTAAGTACTATTTTGTCTCAAACCTCCAAATGTATATGAATCTGTAACTCTAATCAGTAATTAAACATGAAGTGTGTTACTTTGCTCTGTCCCTGTGATTGAATGAAACCAGACTTATTTTGCCTTGGGATACAGCGGCTGTAAAATTAATTTCAAGGTATTCATGGCAGTCTAATAAGGATAACCTTCCTGATGAGTGATTGTACATCCAAACTACATTTTGCAATATTACTTGAACATTTTCTGTAGTTTTCAAGTGCTATATCTTCGGTAAGTAAAGGCGCATTTACACAACATTCGTTTTGGGTACGGCACTCCAAAATTCTGGCACGCGGGCCAATAGGTTTGGGCACGGTCCGCTTGCTTTACACGGCAAAATATGTTCGAGTTTTTCCAATGTTGATTTCTGGAACGGCACCCCTAAAACAAGAGCGGCACTCTTAATTTTGTGAGCCCCTGCGCTTGTATGACAGCGGTTTACATATGATTTCAAGCGCGCTTCAGGCGCGCCAGGAGAGGTGCGCTTTCGCGGGCTGTTCAAAAAAACATGGCAGATTCTCGAGTGCAAAAAGCAAGTTTGGCTAGTTGCTTTGAAATGGAGGAAACGCAATTGATGGGCGAAACAAGGCCATCCTTTTCACCGCTCATTCATGCATTAAAGGGGCGACAATATGGCCTGCTGCCATCTGTTCTGGGCTGTATAATAAGAGACAAGGTAGTCTTTTATAATATTTTATAACAAAGATTGGACCCTGCGCGCGCTCTGATTGGCCAAAAACCTATGTTTTATCAGAGTGTAAAACATAGAAAAAGCGTGTTTTATTGTTTTTGCGCGTGTAAAATCTATATTTTAAAGCAAATGAAGAAGCCTAAGCCGCGTATTGCACTGTGATAAAACACTCCAGTCATTTGAGAATACTCAAGAAATGTAGAAGACACTCGCCTGCGGCTCGTGCTTTCTACATTCCCCTCGTGTTCTCAAATGCCTGTCGGGTCCTGTCGTGTTTTATCACAGTGTAGTACACGGCTTAGGCTTCTTTATTTGTTAAATATCACCGTGGGGCAAATATATCAAACCTCGCTCAGATCTCATTAAAACTCTCGTGGATGAGAAAAAATGAAAACGTTGAATGTTCAAGAGTATTTATTTGGTAAATACCCATACATTAAACGTCTTAAATGTCATCTCCTAATTCCCATACAAACTCTTATATTTCAGTCACAGTTCATCATACAAACCCTTATATTACGCTTGGGTGACTTGTGGTTCGTCGTGAACTTCGGGAATTCCAAACGAACTTCAGAAACCGTTTGTCAAATGTTTTGTGAAACGCAATGGAAAAAGACAACTTATCAATTTTAAACTTTAAAAGTAAAGTACAACATCATTTATATACGAATGTTCCGTGCTTATAGATATAGGCTCGAATACAGTGGAAGAAAGAACGAGGAAAATTTACGATTCAAATTTGTCTCTGGCATCGATAGACAACCGAGAAACCTCACAATCTTTCAAAACGTGCATGTCCTCGAACTGAATCAAGTAGAAATGATATGTTATTTAACTGTACCATGCTTTATACCTGTCTCGTTTCCTTTGAGGTTTTACTATATTCTAACGCAAACTGGATAGTTTTCTCCCCGAGAAAAGCAAGTACAAGATTTTGGTGCCCCAAAGCTCATTTTCAAGCCCAGAGCCTTCGCTTTCCTGGTCAGTCATGAGCGTAAAGACTCTGGGGACGAGAATTCCTCTAGTATCGGCACGCGGACCTCTTTTTAGGCGGGCCGGGACTACCTCCCGAGGTGGTCTCGGCCCGCCTAAATTTTTCGGCACACGGGCCGAAAAATTTGCTTTTACACGGCAAAATTCAAGCGGGCCGTGCCCTATATTATTGGCCCGCGTGCCAAAATTTAGGAGTGCCGTACTCAAAATGAGTGTCGTGTAAATGCGCCTTAAGTAATGGTGTTATCTAAGTCGGCTTTTGTTTAACAGAAGGACTCCTAGCTCTAGTATCTTTCCAGTCATGATTCTGCACGTAGATGCGGTTGTCAATGAATACTTTGAGGTCAATTTATTCACATTCGTACCCGAAGATCATGTCTTCGAATACTTGAAGTTCAGGTCGATAGTATACCTCCTTTGATTTCAGTGCTGCTAAGTTGAGAAACACAGCAGTTTGTGGAGGTTTGCAATCAAATGGCAGTCTTGGGCTCATGGCTGCGATTGGCAGGCTTTCATCTTTTGTGGCCTTGACCAATTTTTCTATACGCTCGAACACAAGGCCAAATTTTCGTGGTTCGTACTCTTTGTAGCATCTCGCAGAGTTCAATTTTCCACTGTTGAAAGAAGGTGGCACATATTCGTAGAAGCCCTCCACGCTGTCATCAATCATCCAGATGAACTGTAGCTTCAATTTTCTGAATCCAATATCGTGGATACCCTGCTCCGATTTCATCTTGCGGGAGGCAGATAATAGTAAACAGGTGCCCACAATAAGCCACATACTCGTGAAACTGTGAAGGTCTTACTACCAGTAGTCGGATGGTGGATTCTTTGGTCACGATGTTATCTTGGGGCCAATCTAACAAGGCAATCTTCGCGCGGCGGAAAGATGGTATAAAAATCCATCTTTTATCCTTCTTGGTGGGGTTAATTTCTCTAATGCGTCTTCCTTGCTGATCGGCATTGTTAAACCACTGTAGTGCGTCGTCACACAGACACATCTTAAGCATGTATTCGCAGTCAAGAAACCAGATCCTTTGTGGTGGAGTTAACGAAAAAGTCTTGAAAGCGTTCTTACTCCCCTGATCACGACGAGATGGCTGGTCTTGAGGTGAAACTTTGTTTTGCTTTTGAGCTATTTCAAGCACATGTGGGGAGAGGTTCGTATTTGCAGATTCAATCGCCTTCAGCAATTTTGAATTTGTGTTTATATTTAGTGAGCTTGGATCGATTTGCGACACTTCTTCTAGCTCTTGGCGAATCGATGGTCCTTTCATTTCATCAATAAATTTCGGAAGACTCAAATAGATCATTTCAAGATCAACGGCTTTACCTTTGAGCCATTTATCTGGCATAGTGTACACTTGCGACATGTCCAGCCTCCTCTCCATCCGCTCTTGGCGCCTTGGGATTTCATTTTCCCACGGATGCGCCTATAGCCATTGATCATATTTCTGCCCTTGCACACGAGACTGATTGGTATCCAAATTCAGTTTTGCACCACTTCTGTCACCTTCCTGCTGAGGTGTTTCATTGCCATATGCCGTCTCCTGCATGTCTTCACAATTTGAAACTGCAAGTCTGTCGAATTGTCCGCTTAAAACTTTGTTCCTGCTTGCAGTACTTTGATCTGTCTCGGCTTCACTGTCGCTGCTACCGTCTAAAGACCCTTCGTCTCTGCTTGGAACAGTTTTACTCGCGCTGTCTCTAGGGCTCTCTAGAGTCAGCCATGGTTGTAATTTGGACCTCTGACGAACTGTGACAACTCTGGTCATATTTAAGCCCCAAATCATTTACATGTCTAATTCATTTACATTTCCGATTTCACTTTGTAGATCGATGGATGCATGTATCACTCCCAGATCAGGAGCGATTGTATCGTCTGTACATGTATGTACATGATAGATGTTATTTTGAAAGGCCTTAGTAACAGTCGTTAAGTTAACTTATCTACACCGCGAATTACGCTGCGAGTTATATTTGAGAATTTGAGAATTCGGGAGCTGCGTAAATCTTTGAACTCTCAAGCTTTTGTGTGGTTACTCATTTATTATACAGCAAAGAAATCACAAGGGCGCGCATCATATCTAATTATAAAATATTTAGGACAGTACGCGCATTCTCATTGGTCGATAGCCGTGTTTAGATAAGAGTATGCAAACACGGTTGTCACGTCATGCTTTCTGTGTTTCCCAGGCACAATTTGAAACCATTTCAAAGCCGGTAATTCAACTCTCAAGTACAAATATTAAGGAATTCAAATGAAGAAAATTTTTCCAAGTTTTGATTTGGGGATTGACCATCTCTTTCCCTCAGACCCGTGGAAAGAAAGCAAAAGAAAGAAGATTAACAACGCTTTGTATGCCTCGATGTTAGTGAGCTAGGCGACCTTGCCGAGGGAGCTCAAGCGAAGACAACAAAATATTATGCAACAAAATACACAGTAAACGTTTTTCAAAGTAATTTTTGCATTTAATTACTACAATAAAATTCTCAAAATCACATGCTGCTTTTTAAAAAAGATGTGCAATAAAATTAAACGCCAACTATATGCTGCAGTCTGCAAATGCGAAATCTATTCAAATCAAATTTTACACGGCCGATCGGTTGCCGTGTTTTGGCAGTCAAATGTTCAAAAAATGATCATTAAAACTTGGAAGAATGTACCAGACAGTTCACCAGACTGATGGATTTAATGCCCTTAACTGGTTCAAGAGCGATCAAGCACAGTGATTTCATCAAGTTCTTTCCTTACAGAGTCGTAAATCTTTTGAACATTTCTTCTGTTTTCACCGAACTTTAGGCATTTCATCCAAAGATTTAGAAGGATTCAAAGCTGATGTCGCTTTCATTTACACGGCGCTCGCATACTCGCTGGCGATTTTGCCACAGATTTTGATTTTTGTAACGCAAAATTTCATCGGTTTGTGCGTTATCAGATGCGCGTTTTGATTGGTTAGTAGGAAAGATGATTGTCTAGAGCGTGTATTGAGAAAAGCTATTTGGATCAAGAAGTTAATAAAAATTTCTCTTCATTTGTCGAATTAATTTTGAGAAATATTTTATAAAAGCAATAGAAAACTTTTTTCCTGTGTTTGCATAGCCTGATATAAACACTCAAGGGATTGAGAGAAATCTCGACAGTTATGCAAACCCTCGACTTCCTCTCGGGTTTGCATAACTGTATCGAATTCTCCCAACCCCTCTCGTGTTTATATCAGGCTATGCAAACACGGAAAACGTTTTCTATTGCTTAA
>JAHPZR010051437.1:0-11209 GCA_019787425.1 Platygyra sinensis | reverse complement strand
GTTTATGGACTGAAGCGCCGCTCCAAAACTGAAAAAATCTGAAAGCGCGCTTTCTCGCACACGCTCAGTGAAAATGTTGTTCTAGCAGAACACAGAATGTTATGATCTTTTGTTGTAATAATATTATTTTTTGTGTTAATGTGATTTTTCTTCGTGTGTGTAAAGATGCGCGACTGTTCGGAAGCTAACCTTCTCCTCGCACAAATCGACGCCGCTGCAAGAAAAATGTTGGGGACTTATGTTTTAATTCTTGTCCAACATGAGTTAAACAACTTAAGATTCAACGACTTTCTGTAAAATAGTAATTAAGCTATTGATATAATTGAAAAAGCCATTTCGACAACAGCGTTTGTTCAACAAGAGAAACGCACACCTCGGATACTTTTGCAGTGCGTGGTTCCTATTATTCAATTGCCTCGCATAGGGTAATAATTAATTTAAAAAAAAAAAAGCTTTGGCCTAAATAACACATTAAGTCTTGTTCCAGCGACGGCTTACTGCTTCGCCCCTCAAAAAAATGATCTACAAGTGCAAATGTCTTCGACTCTAACCATGTTCGTTTCCTTGTCGCCGACGTCTACAAAATTTTCTATTACGTTCCACAATATTTTTGAGTATTAAAGCCAACGCACGCGCTACTTTAAAACGGCTTATTACCTATATGATATCGGCATACCGCTTTGTAAAGAAACTGACACCGACAGCGTCTTTTGTAGTATGCGTTTTCCATTTTCAAATGATGGGGTTTCAGCTTGAATGTGGTTTTATTTCGCGTTTTGCAGGTTTTATGCACTTGTGCTATTAGTTTAGAGGGAAGAGTTTAATGCTAAACGAACTTCCCCTTTACTGTGGACAAATGTACCACAAAACAGTGTCTTGCGACAGAGGGTAATTGCAAAATTAATTTCAGATGACGTTCGATTAAGGGACTGTGTAAACAATAGAGAAATTGTTCTAACTTTTGTTGTGTGTGAAGTAATTCGTAAAAGGTTGCTTTAGCTCTACTGTACAGTTGTGTCACATCTTTCCCATAACAGCACCATCAACAAAAAAAACTGTAAATAAATAGTCTTTGTCACAGTTAATTTTTCCCATACATCGCAATAATGATATTCACCATTGGGTTGAAAATACAAAATTGCATTCACCTGTTAGGTTATATATGGAAATGACAAAGGTTAACTGTGAAAATGGTCACATTCAATACAATTCCTTTTGACTTGAAGGTAACTTTAACCATAAACTACAAAATTCTCCAAGATTTTTCCACTCTCACATTGGATTGCATAACTATCTACAGAATAATACCAAGAAGTGTTAGTAGTATGTGACAGATGACTAGACCACTTGGTTCTACATGAAGTAGTAAGCACGGAATTAATGAGCAATGATAATGAGATACAAGCCGTGTAGGTATGTGAGAGGTTTGGTGCGGTTTAATAATATACAGGTTGTGTAGGTAGATGTGAGGGAATTGGAGAGGGAGAATAATATTATACATGTATTGTTTTATTGTTTTAAGAGTTTTATTATTGAATATTACATGGGTTTTTAAGAGAGATGTGTGTGTTGTAGTGGAGTGAACGTACCGCCCAACCATGCGGGTGATATCGTGCTTATATAGAGAAAGAACAAAGACTTGTCTGAGAACCAATGAGGGAGCACTGTCAAACCGGTCAGACTGAGTTTGAGACCGGTTATTTGGATTTGATGAATGCAAATGGCGGACATAGCTTGTCGGGAACGGGTCAAACCGGTTTTAAGGAGATAATAAACTTAACGGAAAACATACCTTTGGTATATGAAGAATACGCAGAGAAACAAGCGTAAATGAACCGAGATGTAACACATGATCGAACAACAGATTACAATAAACATTGAAAAGGAAAAAAAAAACGTTATTGTGTAAAGGGCTATATCGCTTACAAAATTTGATTCTGCTTTTTTAGTTAGACGAAAACAAAATGAAGACGAAACCTATGTACCATGTTGAAAACCTGCCGGGAAAAGTGTTAATCAACTAATGGGTCTTCGTTGATGTAATATTTCCAAATCACTTTGGTCAGTTTCCAACAATGTACACATGCCTCATCTCCCGTGGCATGTGCTACCGATACATGCTAGCATTCGTCTAACTAAATCGGTCAAATCAAATTTTTGTAAGCGATTTAACCCTTTATGTTTAGAGATACAGGCAAAGCAACAAAGATCTCTTTCTAGCTGTGGGTGCCTCTCTGCTCTCTGCGAGGGAGAGAAAATAACAGACATTAAATTGATGTTTTGTTTGCGATTTTACACGTATCACAATTTCGTTTGCAGAGGGGACAAGAGCGACTTGAACGAATTAAAGATCTCAGCCATCTATAAAGTAAAGCAACCTTTTAGGAATTAATTCACAAGAACATAAGTTAGAACAATTCTCTATTGTTACACCAGTCTAATCGAATTCATCTGAAAATAAAATTTGCAATTACTCTCATCTGTCCAAACACTTTTTGTGGTACATTTGTCCACAGTAGGGAAGTTCGTCTAGCTTAAAACCTTCTTCTAAACTGATAGCACAAGTGGATAAGACCTGCAAAACGCGAAATAAAACACACAAGCTACATCATTTGAAAATGGAAACCATACTACAAAAGACTGCAGTGTCGTTTCTTTACAAAGCGGTTGCCGATATCAATAGGTAATAACCGTTTTAAAAGCGTCGTTGTTTTAATACTCAAAAAAATGTGGAACGAATGAAATTTAGGAACGTCGACAAGGAAACAAAGGATAGTCAACATTTCACTTGTAGATCATTTTTGAACGAATCAGTGAGCTTTCGAACAAGACATTGTTATTTAGCCAAAGATTATTTTTTTAAATTAATTATTGCCTAAATCAATTGAAAATAGGAACCACACTACAAAAGACCGAGGTGTCGTTTCTTTACAAAGCGTTTGTCGAAAATGGCTTTTCAATTATATCAATAGCTAATTACCATTTTAAGAGCGTCGTTTTCTTAGAGTTGTAATCATGTTGGCAAGGAATTAAAAACATGGTCAACATTTTTCTTGCAGCGGATAATTTTGAACGAAGTAGTTAGCTTCCGAACAAGACATTTTTTTAGCCAAAGATCACTTAAAAAAAATTATTATTACAACAAAAGATCATAACATTCTGTTAGAAGAGGAACAAAAAATTTTCACTTGAGAGTCGAGAAAGAAACTTTCAGATTTTTTCAGATTTTGGAGCTGCTTCAGTCCATAAACAAAAATTACATTTGAGAGCAGGCTAGAAATTTCCCTCAGTTTCATGCGCAAAATAATATGCGTGCCACTGTCTGCCCCGGGTCAAGACAATCACATCCAAGGAACTGAAAGGCACTTATGTGACTAGATGTACCTTCAACTTCCCACTATTTAGGAAAACTGTTATGCCGTGTGGAAGCGCCAAGGGATCACTGAGTCGAAGCTGTTTGAGATGTTACTCTTCAATTCCTACATTCGCCTGAACTTGAAAGTAGATAATTAACCACAAGCCGGTTAGTTTAGAGCGCTGGAAAAAAACGCAATTATTTCGTTGTGGCCGTTTGCCCTAGAAAGGTAATGTTGAGCCACAGGAAGAGAAGAAAGATTATTTGTTATACCTCCCAACTCAAATACGTTTCCCGATTGGAAGAGAACGCGTCTTGTGTCGTGGGTCAAAACTCACTAACTATTTAAGGAATAAAACTCACTAGCTTCCCCATGATTTTTCGACTCGCACGTGATCAGGTCGTGCTCCTTGAAACCGCGACAAATTTATGAACCAGCCGGCGTAAAGCAAACTATTTCTTCGCACTTTTTTTCTACCTTTGAGTTGGGAGGTATAACAAAACACTTTTTACAATGGCTGACCCCGCGGTAACAGTGAGTTGTTTCCCCTCGACCTCAATGCCGGAGGGAGGGTCTTTAGGAAATAGGGAAACAGTGAATTGGGACCTTAAGCACGCGCGTTTTTGAGACGCGGACGGCAACCGGAAGCGAACTGTTTTCCCCTGCTTCTTGTCATCGTGCAACCACATTTGTATTGTTAAGTACCTTTCCTCAATAAGAGATGGTTAGTATAAAAAGTCTAGAAGACACCACTGTCCTGGAACGCGAAATGTTCTCTTCCGGTTGCCTTTCGCATCTCAAAAACGCGCGTGCTTAAGGAGGTTCGAAAGGGTTTTTAGCTGCACGCGCGCAAACACACGCGTCAGCTGAATGAATCAAAATGAGCACACCGGAAGTAAATCTTGCGTAAAATCGCGCGAACCGAAAATAAAATCTGCAGAAAATATTTGTTTCTAGCACGAAATTTTGCTCGGTGACCTATCTTGATTTTTTGCATGCACGCACCATTCACGATGGCACCTCAAATATAAAAGTTTAGGAGAAAATTATCTAGTAGAATTTTCTGTAAGCCATAAATCGCATTGTCTTTAAATGCATTTAATTTACTAGATAACTTTTTTCCAAACTGTCTAAAAAGTTAAAGAATTTAGCGAACTTTCCAACAAAGAAATAAAAATGGCAGGTCACCGAATTAGTTTTTTAGATAATTTACAAAAACTGAAATTTAGTGGACGTTTTTGTGCACCTTGTGCGTTGCCATGGTAACTGATGTGGCGTCACAAGTACTCCAAAGTATAGCCCAACAATAGAGTTGCAAGGAGACATACAACTTGTCCACACCATTAAATATCCTTCTTTGTAATCTTCCGTCGTTTCACAAATACTGCAGCAACGAAAAACCCTTTCCAGCCTCCTTAAGCTCCCCACGGGGCCAGTCATTAATTCCTTATTGTTCTCGCGGTATTAATCGCGCACCTGTTTCATCCAGATATACCGGAGAAGAAACATACATGATAGTGTAGAGGTGCGACTGAAATTCATCCCGAGATCGCGGGTAAAGTGAAAAAAATCGTCACTGAAATCTTTAAAACAACTGAAGGTGGTAACGGATTATCTGAAGAAAAACGTTTTGAACACTTAAATATTTGGTTGGACACATGTCATATGTCACATTTGACATGTCACTGCGATCATTTCAATTAAACACTGATCGCTTTAGGCAACGACATCGTCTTGTTATTTAATTTCGAAAAACGATCGTCAAGAGTTCATTTTTCAATTTACAATCTACGGTCATTCTAGATTTCTTTTTGGGGAAAACTCGGACAGTGAAGTCAGATGATTATTGTGGCGCTATCATGTTCAAGAAGTTCCGTTTTCAAAAAGTTTTCCGTCCACATTAAAATGCAAAACCGGCGTTTTCAAATCCCTCCCCCCCACCCCCGGTTTGAAGAGCATTTTCGAAAAGCTCCGTTTTCGTTAGGAGTTAGTGTGGACGGTAGGCCTAACTGGAGAAATAAAGCTGCCTTTTCGAATTATTTTACTAAATAGGGGTGTTATTCACAGGAAAGCACCACTGCTAATTTTTATTATATTTACAAACAGTAGAGACGTGGACAAAAGAACCAGCTGCATACTACGTTACAGCTTCCTCTGTGTCGTTCTATTCGTAATTTGTGCTTCTGGCACCTGTCTAAACACTTAATTTGTTGGGCACGTACAGGAAAATTATCTTAGACATCAGCGGAATATTAAAGATGTATCTACGACTATCCAAGTCCTCCTAGCCTCTTTTCTTGTCGAAAATTATTGTCCATCTTGCGAGAATTGTAAGTTGCCTTTATTTAACTATTCAATTCAATTCTTTATTTCCACTGCTATTAAACAATGCTTATTATTGCACATGCATGTAACTGAGCTGGTTATTTTAATAAATAGAGTGTTATTCACAGAAAAGCACTACATCTTAAGTCACTGCAACTCTAAGTTCCGCCGAATGTTAATACACAGCTAATCTGTAATGCCAGGATTACAGTGGAATCTGCATTTTCCAAGTTATTTATTTTTCCGGCGGGCACAAGTATTATTACTAACATTAGAGGGGACGCTCGTCTTAATATAGTGGAATCTAAAATATTCAAGCCACCAAGGAAACCAGAAATTGTTTCCAAAATTTTCTTACTGTTTTGCTAAGGAAGCGAAAGATGACCTAATAACTGGCAGCCCGCCGGAAAAATAAATAACTTGGAAAATGCAGATTCCACTGTAATCCTGGCATTACAGATTAGCTGTGTATTAACATTCGGCGGAACTTAGAGTTGCAGTGACTTAAGATGTAGTGCTTTCTGTGAATAACACTCTATTTATTAAAATAACCAGCTCAGTTACATGCATGTGCAATAATAAGCATTGTTTAATAGCAGTGGAAATAAAGAATTGAATTGAATAGTTAAATAAAGGCAACTTACAATTCTCGCAAGATGGACAATAATTTTCGACAAGAAAAGAGGCTAGGAGGACTTGGATAGTCGTAGATACATCTTTAATATTCCGCTGATGTCTAAGATAATTTTCCTGTACGTGCCCAACAAATTAAAGTGTTTAGACAGGTGCCAGAAGCACAAATTACGAATAGAACGACACAGAGGAAGCTGTAACGTAGTATGCAGCTGGTTCTTTTGTCCACGTCTCTACTGTTTGTAAATATAATAAAAATTAGCAGTGGTGCTTTCCTGTGAATAACACCCCTATTTAGTAAAATAATTCGAAAAGGCAGCTTTATTTCTCCAGTTAGGCCTACCGTCCACACTAACTCCTAACGAAAACGGAGCTTTTCGAAAATGCTCTTCAAACCGGGGGGTGGGGGGGAGGGATTTGAAAACGCCGGTTTTGCATTTTAATGTGGACGGAAAACTTTTTGAAAACGGAACTTCTTGAACATGATAGCGCCACAATAATCATCTGACTTCACTGTCCGAGTTTTCCCCAAAAAGAAATCTAGAATGACCGTAGATTGTAAATTGAAAAATGAACTCTTGACGATCGTTTTTCGAAATTAAATAACAAGACGATGTCGTTGCCTAAAGCGATCAGTGTTTAATTGAAATGATCGCAGTGACATGTCAAATGTGACATATGACATGTGTCCAACCAAATATTTAAGTGTTCAAAACGTTTTTCTTCAGATAATCCGTTACCACCTTCAGTTGTTTTAAAGATTTCAGTGACGATTTTTTTCACTTTACCCGCGATCTCGGGATGAATTTCAGTCGCACCTCTACACTATCATGTATGTTTCTTCTCCGGTATATCTGGATGAAACAGGTGCGCGATTAATACCGCGAGAACAATAAGGAATTAATGACTGGCCCCGTGGGGAGCTTAAGGAGGCTGGAAAGGGTTTTTCGTTGCTGCAGTATTTGTGAAACGACGGAAGATTACAAAGAAGGATATTTAATGGTGTGGACAAGTTGTATGTCTCCTTGCAACTCTATTGTTGGGCTATACTTTGGAGTACTTGTGACGCCACATCAGTTACCATGGCAACGCACAAGGTGCACAAAAACGTCCACTAAATTTCAGTTTTTGTAAATTATCTAAAAAACTAATTCGGTGACCTGCCATTTTTATTTCTTTGTTGGAAAGTTCGCTAAATTCTTTAACTTTTTAGACAGTTTGGAAAAAAGTTATCTAGTAAATTAAATGCATTTAAAGACAATGCGATTTATGGCTTACAGAAAATTCTACTAGATAATTTTCTCCTAAACTTTTATATTTGAGGTGCCATCGTGAATGGTGCGTGCATGCAAAAAATCAAGATAGGTCACCGAGCAAAATTTCGTGCTAGAAACAAATATTTTCTGCAGATTTTATTTTCGGTTCGCGCGATTTTACGCAAGATTTACTTCCGGTGTGCTCATTTTGATTCATTCAGCTGACGCGTGTGTTTGCGCGCGTGCAGCTAAAAACCCTTTCGAACCTCCTTAAGCACGCGCGTTTTTGAGATGCGAAAGGCAACCGGAAGAGAACATTTCGCGTTCCAGGACAGTGGTGTCTTCTAGACTTTTTATACTAACCATCTCTTATTGAGGAAAGGTACTTAACAATACAAATGTGGTTGCACGATGACAAGAAGCAGGGGAAAACAGTTCGCTTCCGGTTGCCGTCCGCGTCTCAAAAACGCGCGTGCTTAAGGTCCCAATTCACTGTTTCCCTATTTCCTAAAGACCCTCCCTCCGGCATTGAGGTCGAGGGGAAAACAACTCACTGTTACCGCGGGGTCAGCCATTGTAAAAAGTGTTTTGTTATACCTCCCAACTCAAAGGTAGAAAAAAAGTGCGAAGAAATAGTTTGCTTTACGCCGGCTGGTTCATAAATTTGTCGCGGTTTCAAGGAGCACGACCTGATCACGTGCGAGTCGAAAAATCATGGGGAAGCTAGTGAGTTTTATTCCTTAAATAGTTAGTGAGTTTTGACCCACGACACAAGACGCGTTCTCTTCCAATCGGGAAACGTATTTGAGTTGGGAGGTATAACAAATAATCTTTCTTCTCTTCCTGTGGCTCAACATTACCTTTCTAGGGCAAACGGCCACAACGAAATAATTGCGTTTTTTTCCAGCGCTCTAAACTAACCGGCTTGTGGTTAATTATCTACTTTCAAGTTCAGGCGAATGTAGGAATTGAAGAGTAACATCTCAAACAGCTTCGACTCAGTGATCCCTTGGCGCTTCCACACGGCATAACAGTTTTCCTAAATAGTGGGAAGTTGAAGGTACATCTAGTCACATAAGTGCCTTTCAGTTCCTTGGATGTGATTGTCTTGACCCGGGGCAGACAGTGGCACGCATATTATTTTGCGCATGAAACTGAGGGAAATTTCTAGCCTGCTCTCAAATGTAATTTTTGTTTATGGACTGAAGCAGCTCCAAAATCTGAAAAAATCTGAAAGTTTCTTTCTCGACTCTCAAGTGAAAATTTTTTGTTCCTCTTCTAACAGAATGTTATGATCTTTTGTTGTAATAATAATTTTTTTTAAGTGATCTTTGGCTAAAAAAATGTCTTGTTCGGAAGCTAACTACTTCGTTCAAAATTATCCGCTGCAAGAAAAATGTTGACCATGTTTTTAATTCCTTGCCAACATGATTACAACTCTAAGAAAACGACGCTCTTAAAATGGTAATTAGCTATTGATATAATTGAAAAGCCATTTTCGACAAACGCTTTGTAAAGAAACGACACCTCGGTCTTTTGTAGTGTGGTTCCTATTTTCAATTGATTTAGGCAATAATTAATTTAAAAAAATAATCTTTGGCTAAATAACAATGTCTTGTTCGAAAGCTCACTGATTCGTTCAAAAATGATCTACAAGTGAAATGTTGACTATCCTTTGTTTCCTTGTCGACGTTCCTAAATTTCATTCGTTCCACATTTTTTTGAGTATTAAAACAACGACGCTTTTAAAACGGTTATTACCTATTGATATCGGCAACCGCTTTGTAAAGAAACGACACTGCAGTCTTTTGTAGTATGGTTTCCATTTTCAAATGATGTAGCTTGTGTGTTTTATTTCGCGTTTTGCAGGTCTTATCCACTTGTGCTATCAGTTTAGAAGAAGGTTTTAAGCTAGACGAACTTCCCTACTGTGGACAAATGTACCACAAAAAGTGTTTGGACAGATGAGAGTAATTGCAAATTTTATTTTCAGATGAATTCGATTAGACTGGTGTAACAATAGAGAATTGTTCTAACTTATGTTCTTGTGAATTAATTCCTAAAAGGTTGCTTTACTTTATAGATGGCTGAGATCTTTAATTCGTTCAAGTCGCTCTTGTCCCCTCTGCAAACGAAATTGTGATACGTGTAAAATCGCAAACAAAACATCAATTTAATGTCTGTTATTTTCTCTCCCTCGCAGAGAGCAGAGAGGCACCCACAGCTAGAAAGAGATCTTTGTTGCTTTGCCTGTATCTCTAAACATAAAGGGTTAAATCGCTTACAAAAATTTGATTTGACCGATTTAGTTAGACGAATGCTAGCATGTATCGGTAGCACATGCCACGGGAGATGAGGCATGTGTACATTGTTGGAAACTGACCAAAGTGATTTGGAAATATTACATCAACGAAGACCCATTAGTTGATTAACACTTTTCCCGGCAGGTTTTCAACATGGTACATAGGTTTCGTCTTCATTTTGTTTTCGTCTAACTAAAAAAGCAGAATCAAATTTTGTAAGCGATATAGCCCTTTACACAATAACGTTTTTTTTTTCCTTTTCAATGTTTATTGTAATCTGTTGTTCGATCATGTGTTACATCTCGGTTCATTTACGCTTGTTTCTCTGCGTATTCTTCATATACCAAAGGTATGTTTTCCGTTAAGTTTATTATCTCCTTAAAACCGGTTTGACCCGTTCCCGACAAGCTATGTCCGCCATTTGCATTCATCAAATCCAAATAACCGGTCTCAAACTCAGTCTGACCGGTTTGACAGTGCTCCCTCATTGGTTCTCAGACAAGTCTTTGTTCTTTCTCTATATAAGCACGATATCACCCGCATGGTTGGGCGGTACGTTCACTCCACTACAACACACACATCTCTCTTAAAAACCCATGTAATATTCAATAATAAAACTCTTAAAACAATAAAACAATACATGTATAATATTATTCTCCCTCTCCAATTCCCTCACATCTACCTACACAACCTGTATATTATTAAACCGCACCAAACCTCTCACATACCTACACGGCTTGTATCTCATTATCATTGCTCATTAATTCCGTGCTTACTACTTCATGTAGAACCAAGTGGTCTAGTCATCTGTCACATACTACTAACACTTCTTGGTATTATTCTGTAGATAGTTATGCAATCCAATGTGAGAGTGGAAAAATCTTGGAGAATTTTGTAGTTTATGGTTAAAGTTACCTTCAAGTCAAAAGGAATTGTATTGAATGTGACCATTTTCACAGTTAACCTTTGTCATTTCCATATATAACCTAACAGGTGAATGCAATTTTGTATTTTCAACCCAATGGTGAATATCATTATTGCGATGTATGGGAAAAATTAACTGTGACAAAGACTATTTATTTACAGTTTTTTTTGTTGATGGTGCTGTTATGGGAAAGATGTGACACAACTGTACAGTAGCTATTCAATGGGCCCTTTGCAGCTGGGGTCACGTGGCCACAATTTTCCTAAAAATCTTTTATATTATGCACTGGAAAAGTTGAAAATTTCCATGGACATGTCAATTTTAATTTACAGTATGTAAATCTTGATTTACATTGTTTGTAAATTTCAATTTACATGTTGGGGTATTGTAAAATAAATTTACAGGAAATTT
>JAHPZR010051436.1:17500-33369 GCA_019787425.1 Platygyra sinensis | reverse complement strand
ACTTTTCACGCTCCGTTACGTTCTATTTCTACGGTAGGCCTACTGTCCACACCAATCTGTCACAAAAACGAAGGCTTTCGAATTTCCGGAAAACCCTTTTCAAACCGGAGGAATTTGAAAGCCCCGGCTTAGCGTTTAGTGTACACTCGGCAAACATTTTGAATCAAAAGAAGCCTTTCGAAAACGATGACGTCACGATAATCACGTGATTTCCCTCCTTGAGTTTTCCTCAAACACAAATCCAAAACCGGTGATCGCTGCGTTTGTAAATTTTTCCAGCGTTGTGTGGCGAGGACTAAGTTTTGCTCTTTCAGAAATAATCAGTATCAAATTATTCCGGCATCAGAACCATACGGATAGCCACTAGTGACACTATTTTGTGCAGTGCGTCGAACACAAATTAGGCCCGGTTTAAGGTGGCCGAACACAGTTTTCGCGCGCGCTCATGCTAACGCAATTCAGCGCGCGCACAAGTATTGCATAAAAACAAGCGTGGAATCAATACAGCGATCATTGTATTTGCTCAATGTCCGCGCTGTCTGTACTATTTTTATTCACAAATGAACACTGTATTGATGGTTTTACTCTTTCATTACAGAGGTATGTTAGAAAAAGTAACGATGCAAAGAAACCAGCAATTCTCAGCTTTTGTTTGTTACCGAAGGAACCCAGTTAAATGCAGCGCATGCGTAGTAAGTCGAAAAAATTGCGATTGAGTGAAAAATTGACTTTCGAAGATACGCCTATTTCTCGAGAACCACTCATTAGAATTTCATGAAATTTAGAGCGAAAATACTTTAGGAAATAAGTAACTGGAGGATTCAAAAAAATTAAAATTTAAGAAAGGAAATTCAAGATATGCCAGTGAACCTTCAACGAGGGATAATTAAAGATCTGTTTGTTAAATTATTATTAAAATAGCGCTAACATGTGAGTATCGTTACAAGCTTGTTGCATGCAAATTATAAAGAAAATCTAATGACTAAATTTTCTGCAAATAAACAAAACCGATTTTAAACGCCTGTTTATAATTAATCATGTTGCCATGGCAACGGCACATACGACAGTTTAATTATCAAAAAGTTGAAGTTTGTGTTGTTAACTTGCTTGCTGCCATTTTTGGCGACCAAAGGATCAAGGGTTTTAGAAGCAAAGGTAAATGAAACAGAGGTATCAAAAACTGTGTTCAGCCACCTTAAACGTCGCATTTTACATGCGCCGAATCAAATACTAATTTTGGTCGACTCGAAAGAATACGTTCGGTTGATTTGATTTAAACGTCGCATTTTTTTGCCGAATAGAATTGCTGAGCGTTAGCGACGTGTTTTAAATTCTCATTTGATCAAACATAAATTATTTAACATAATTTGAATTCGATTCGGCACATGTAAAATACGGCGTTTAAATCAATTGTCGAACTTCAGTCGTATATTCGACTGGATCAGTCGAATATTGACTGACTCGCATCGAATTGAAATATGTCGCATTTAATTGATTTAGACGTCGCATTTTACATGCACTTAATTTGGCAATTCGATTCGGCGCATGCAAAATGCGACGTTTAAACCGGGCCTTGAGCATTCCAAATTTAGACTAGATGTTTTTGTAAAGCTTTTTCAATCATTGAGTTTTGATCATCAAGCTGGGCCAGAAGCTTAGCTTACATCTAATTTAAGGGCTACAATAATTGTAGAAGCTATCAACATGGTGATCACATTCACTTTAGGAAGCAACGTTTAAGGTCATTCCACTGAAATAGAACCTACACTGAGATTTTTCTCAAACTTTGCCAACTGATTGTTTATATTATAGAAACTTAAATTTTGAAATAAAAATGAGGGGTCCCCATGTTCGTTTATGAGCAGCAGCACCTTGTTTATTCCATATAAATCCTTATAATAGCACCATGATTATAGTCAAGATTGCTTACTAAATTCACATTTCTGACGATTGTTTTTTGCTCAACACTGAGAATTGGCCCATATTTATTTTACATAGAGAAATTTACTACTCAATTCAAAACAACAGAAAAAAATGATAGGTCACCATAGTCGTTTTCGAGAAAATGACGATTTACTTCTTTGGCGAGGTCCAGCCGTAAAGAAAAAGCCGCCATTTTCTAATGCGCGCGCGCTAATCACGCGTAAAATTATGCGCAGTAGGGATGCGCAATGCAATACTGGGGAATGACCTTAACTGATGTGGGAAACAATTTTATAATATGTTTACCTGGAGGTTCTACGCAATAAGAATAATCTAGCTAGGCAAGAATTCTGTTCTCAACAATCAGTGCATGGACTCTCCAAAGTTAATTTTCTAAAAATTCTTGCATAATTCCGCCTTTGTAGGCTTTCCCTCAACATCATCACCCAATCATCCCGGCTTTAGCGTCACCGACAGCCCTTCATCACATGGCGAACCTGGCGGGTAACCCGCCATGCTCGACGCTTTTTGTAGCCAACCTTGGCAAAGGTAGCTCTGAACAAGAACTCAGGGATCTATTTGAGTAAGTCATGTGATTGTCTGTGGTCGTGTATCGTAGGTATTTGTGCCGGGGGGGGGGTACTTGACTAAGTTTAATACGGGGAGGCTCCACCCCGAGGTCCAACCCCTTACCCTTTTATATACCATTTTGGCAGAAAAGGTACCCCTAAATATATCCCTTTTATTGAGCAAAGGTACCCCTTTCACATACCTACTTTAGAAAACTGCACCCCCTTTCTAAGCCCTTATAATGAAGTTATCGAACCCTATTACGAGAAAATATCAAGCATTATCAGAAGAAATGCTAAGCAAACGACAAGTGTTATTTATTCACTTCACGCTGTGAAATCACCGATTTCCCTACCCTTTTATATACCTCAACTTGTGAAATCCCTACCCTTTTATATACCTGAAGCCTGAAAAAGGTACCCCTTTCGGGCGGAGCCTCACCGTAAAGGCCAATATAGGGAGTACCCCCCCGGGTATTTGTGACCTTGATAAAATGTGACAATGACCTTCGTTCTGTCGGAAAAAGAGTTTTATGTACTTCAGTCATGTCTTTTTACAAGTCGATTCTTATTCCCAGAGTCAATTTTATGTTGTTTAAGATGTGTAAGGTGAAAGGGAATTTATGAGCTCCTTCTCTTCAATTAAGAACGCATTATAACGAATGACAAAACAGGAGGCAATCTTCAGTGGAAGAATTTTATGATAAGTGGTTCAGAAGTGCAGTTGAACCTCCCTTAAGCGAGCACATCTACAATGTCAAGCCAAACTGGTCACTTACGGGAGGTGGTCGATTACGAAAATTTAGACCATATTAGACAAAATAACGCCTCACTATAGCATATGGTATTTGCAGAACCCAGAGAAAATGAGGGGACAGAGAGGGAGGTTCCGGTCCAGCCCTTGGGATATGTCATGTCCACGAAAGTTATTTTTAGACGAGCGGAAGTCTTTGTTGTAGCGGAAGTCTGTCTTCCGAGACGTCCGCCTGCAGCCCAAACTCGGTCCGATGTTTGAAAGAAAAGCAAAGATTTCATGTAATGGCGGACCAAGTGTCACTAAGAACCTGAGAGCGGGACAAGACTGCATGCAGACGTCTCGGAAAACAGACTTCCGCCAGAAAAACGAGACTTCCGCTGGGGAAAAAAAACTTTCGTGGACATGAGTTATCCCGGCCAACGCCCTGAGTTCCTCTCTCTGTCCCGTCATTTTCTCTTGGCAGAACATGCTTTAAATGTTTCATTCATCTGCCGGAAAGTCAATTTTGAGAAAAAAAA
Source organism: Platygyra sinensis (assembly GCA_019787425.1). Taxonomy (NCBI): domain Eukaryota; kingdom Metazoa; phylum Cnidaria; class Anthozoa; order Scleractinia; family Merulinidae; genus Platygyra; species Platygyra sinensis. The sequence goes on along the minus strand of JAHPZR010051436.1, from coordinate 29,602 downwards.
CCGGTACTTCCCATGGAGAAATTTCTCTTTCTTGCACTACCCAGGAGTGCGATAATGTTGTAACACTTTGCTATCCAATTTTCGCCTGCTCTATATTATCTGTCAAGTAGTTGCTTACGGGAGGTATAAAACAAAAGAAATTTCAAACTTTCAACTCTAAAACTAGTCGCGGTCGCTTACAAGAGTTTCCAAACATAGTGATTTGACTTGGAATTTTTGGGTGTTTTGGAAAACTGGTCGCTGAGGGGAGGGTAGTCGCCTACGAGAGAAGGTCGCAACCCGAAGTTGAACTGTATTATTTAAACTTGATTGTTAAGTGGTAGTATATGAACTGATCTCCTATTTTACAATTTTTGCAGTTTACCAGGCTTTCGGCGGCTAAAAATGCACAGTAAAGGAAGCAGTCCCGTCTGTTTCGTGGAATATCAGGTACTTAATTGCTTTGTTATTGATGATCAGTGTATGTAACGAGTTATAAAGTGCCAATTGGCTAATCAGCGAGGCAAAAATTTTATCAACGTGTCTAAGCCGGCCTTAAGAGTTAAGTGGTGTTGTTTCTTTTTTGCAGGATGTTTATGCGGCGACTAACGCAATGCACACCCTTCGAGGGTAAGTCGATAATGTGTTTGAGTTAGCTTGTCATTTTTGCATGTCACTATCACAGTTGAACAAAGACATATTGCTGACCAGAGATTGTATGGGATAATATGGCCGCAAACCTATTTCAAAGATAATCTTATTTCTTTGACAAGATTCCCCTTTGTTTAAGTGATTATTCGTATCTCTTTACTTAGCATCAGCACTGATTTACACAGACCCAAGACCAATTCTTCACTCAGTGACCATTAAGTGTACAGAATAACCTAGCCACAAAGAATATTTCAGCGATAATTCAATTGACAGGAATGTTCTTTTTATTTGTAGCCGGAACTTGCAGTCCTCAGCTGAAAAGGGCGGCATAAGGATAGAATACGCAAAAACAAAAATGGGCGAGGTACATGAGTGACTTAAGTCACGCCATCTTTGTTGGGTACATGTTCTCTCCGTATGTTACATCTGTATTGTACCACTGTCTGTCCTAAATGTGTTTTCTTCAGAAACTTTGTCTGCCGTCTTCGGTGTTTGTCATGTAGGTTTGAATGTTTTGTGGTGCACAAATAACTTGATAGCAGTATTATTTATACTGCAGGTGTTACCTTTGTTGTCAACGACTTTGTCGACATGGTCTTCCTCATTATCATCATCATCACCGTCATCACATCGCAACTCTATAGCTAACGTTATATAACAATGTTGGTTTAGCTGATTACGAATATATTTAAATTAAATTATACTAAATGTGATGTTGGAAAACTGTACTCTCGTGAGCAGAGCAATGAACTGACCTCTGTGAAGAACAATCACGCCGGGGCTTGAGGGATACTCATAACTCTTCTACTTCGAAAACGAATATAAATATTCGATTATGTTCCCATTACCCCAATGTTAATTGATACGTTTTTGTTTGTTTTGTTTGGTAGGGTCGGGTTATTATTGATGGTTTTGGTGCAATACCGATGCAAATACAGCAATGAAAGTACAGCCGAACGAACGCAAGGCTCAGACAACAGCTGCTCTGTCAATAAAAAAAAATGAGGCCTCAAATTCTGGTCTGACGTGGGCATCCATATCCTGCCGAAAAACATCAAGAACTGTGGAGATCTTTGTTTTTAAAAATAGTTCTTAACGGTTCTTGAAAGTAGAAATTTCCTGCGGAATAAACTGCCGAACTCATAAATGTTTTCTGCCTTTGATAAAGCAAAAGGGAAAGTAATCTAAGAATATTTTTTATGATAGGAGAAGACTTTACGCTGACAAGAATCTAGGCGTATTCGCGAGTCAGTAGTGTAGGTGAAGCTGTCTCTTTTCATGGTAGTCAATTTCATCTTAAATCTTTGTGCGATGAAATTCTAAGTTATAAGAACAATACCGTCAAGGATTCCTTTCTTCCTTGAAAACAAATATTTCCTTTTTATTGATGTTTAATTTTATTTTTCTCTAGCGGATATTTTCTTATGAGAGACGCAAAATGTCTCCAAATTCCAGGTTGAGGAGGTGACTGTTTTTAAGTTATTTGAATGAGGAGTGATATATTGGTTTTCATACGTTGACAGGTTCCAGTCCAAGTTGTAAATATTATTATTGTTATTAATATTTTACATTAAAGTATTTAATGAAATCATTAAATATTTGTAAATTTGTTTGCAACATTGTCTTTAATTTCAATCAGTGATGTCACACTTTATTTTTAGCTCTACAAAGAGTTTTAAACTGATTTTAATCTCTACAAACAAGCCGATAGCACACAGTTTCTTCTTCACTGATCAGGCCCCAGTTGTTCAAAGGCTGGATAACGCTATACACTGAATAAATCACTAACCAGCAGATAGCGCAGTTTGTTTTGTTAACACTTAATAGTGCTTTATCCGGTGGATAGTGTTATCCAGTCTTTGAACAACTGGGGCCTGGACATTGACGGGAGGAGCACTTCAAGTCCATGCCATCTGCTGTAACTTTAGCTAAAGCATTTAAGCAATGAACTCCAGTTTTATATTTCCTAGCATTTATTTGGAAACAATTTGGTATGATGTTTTTGTTCCAAGATCTTAGTGTTTCCATGGCAACCGCATTTTGACAGGCATGCTCTCCAAATTTCGATTTTTTGGCTTTAAAGAACTCCTTTAACTTTCTTGCATTAGCTTTTAGAAAATTGTAGCTTTCAATTCTTTAGTAGTTCTTACGCAATTCTTGGTCAGCCATTTTTGGTGGTTGTCTAACATTGTCCAAAAGTCATAAATCTAAGATGGCAGCTGTTTGTAGTGATGGCCACATTTCCCGTCATGTGACGTCATTGTACCATGTCAAGGACCTCGGAGAATAGGTCAGACGTGGTATACATCATTCAATTTTCCTTGTCATAGCTTAATGTGGTACATACCTCAAAATGGACCGAAAAGTTTGTTTAAATATGGCGAAGAAGGATCAATTACGTACGATTACACTCATGAAGAGAAAATAAATTTTGACTAAAAATGGTTGCTTTAACAACCAGCCACAATAATCTAAAGTTTTGACAGCTAACTCTTGCTTTCAGTGCTTTCTGCAGGTTTTATTTGGAAATAACCATATTTTGCAACACACCCAGTGAACAAATAATCTAGTGTCACGTGACAGACGTTAAAATGTTATGATTTTTTAATTTATTTCATCACGACACTATTTGTCTTTAATTATCCCAAATTTCTGGAATTTCTCTTAAATACCCTCTAAAGTAGAAATGTTGGCGTGAATTCAGTTGGTACAAAAGGTGACCTTTAAGAAAAATGCACTTGAAGTTTCTTACTTGATGGATTAAACATTTAACAAGCCAAACATTGCAGGGGTATGCAGATTGGGTCTCCAAGGAGTAACCTAAAGTATGCGTCTGGCGATTGCACGTAGATTAACGGGCGAGTTGACCATTCTAGAATTTTCTTGAAACGGCACTTCCGACCGCACTTCAGTATGAACAATTATTCCACTTGGCAAATAATCCAAACCGTGCATTAAGTGTTGTTTGAGTTAAGCCGGATTTGCAAGCAACCTTCGAGTGCTTAAGCAAGGAGAAGGAAAATCTCTTTCGAACTCTTTCTGATTCCTGGAGCATGGATGTGCCTGTCACACTGACCTGTCCGCTCGCTACAACAGAATGCTCGTTTTACGATGCGTTTCACAGTGTATTCTAGAGTTGGAACCGCGACACAATATGGAACGAATTACCGAGCCTATCCAATTTACCGTACTCCAGAATTAGGTCAATCTAAAGCACCCACTTCAGTCACTGATAGCTTGAATCTTTGCCAACTCAATTTCATAATATAATTTCGATTTTTGACAAATAAGTCGGCTCTTATAGATTTTGAAGACTACTGGTCGGTAACATTCAAGGCGCCTGAGAGGATTTAATTGTTTTGAAGATGGCAAAGATTTAATTGCAATTTATTTTAGTGGTTTTTAATTTTTCTAAAAGATATCTCTGGGTCAACCACATGCCTTTGAGAACGCCGCCATTTTGTGAATGGTGCACGTTACCCTTAAATATAGAGTAAGTTCTTTGAATAGTAGGTCCTTTTAGTAAGAACAGAGTTTTTAAAATAGGCGTAATCTAATGAAGTGTCGATAACATTAGCGCTCGTTGCCGGAGAGCTTACCTGTGCAGTTGTGATTTGAACGATATATGGTATAGTATCCACCAACAATTGGCTTATCCACATTTCCATAAAACTGATTGATCCATTTATGTTTAATTTCTGATCGGAGAATATAAAAACAACCGGTAATTCTCTCTTTTCCTTGAGAAAAAAAATATAAAATTTGTTGAACAATCGCAGAATTTATAGACGTTTAATTTTGAACGAGACAAAAAATTCTTACAGTTGCTGTAATCAAGTGTCGGTAGTTGGTGGACAAAAAAACCTAGTCTGAACTGTTCCGATTCAAGTATATAACGTCTTATTTATCTAAAAAGCTCATATATACATATATAGTTTACCGCGTTTATGTCTCGTAACGTTTTTTTCTTAATTCGATATATCTCTTTTAATGGAATACTTATTGGCAACGTTGACCATTATCATATTTAGGCATATATTTATTTTGGCGTAGCTCTAGTTCTGTTTGGTCACCTTGATTCTGCTTTCCATACGTAGCACCTTCAGTTGAAACAGTTGTCAGTTTATTTGTTATAAAACTGCTACAATAACTTGGCGCATATACTAATGCAAGGAAAACGCTTTTGTTGTATTTTACAAGCTTTCACCTGTAATTGTTTGCACAGTAGACTTGCTGGACTTCAAAAGGGGTGGAACCTGCCAGAAAAAGCCAAAGTCTCCCCAAATAATACAAATGATTTCCCCATTTTTTTCTTGTTTATTCGGCTGCTAGCTTAAACGTTTTCTAGATAGACGTTATTGAAGCTGATAATTTTTTGTGCCCCTCATTGGAAATCGTAATTAAGCAGAACATAGACGACATCACAAAAAATAAGGGGTGGAAAACCAATAAACAGAATAATTAGTCGGTTTTTCGGCTTTGAGATATCGGCACAATTAGCAACCTCAGTGTTATGACTTATTTTAAAATTTAACGATCGTAAATCAATTCGTCTGCAAGGTATTCCAATTTGGATTTAGAAAAAATAATGATATTCCTTGTATCAAACAGAAACTTAATTAGTCACGTTGTTTTAAAGTAGAGTTTGTTGCTCCATTCTTGATCATCACAGATTTAGTAAAAGAATATAAAACATGTAGAAGACTCTGGCCACGAAACAACGGGAAGCCTTTGTTTACCGAAAACCAATTTCGAGTTTTGTTTTTGTTACCAAAGGGGTGTTATTACTATTCATTATTGCTTGCATTATTTCCTTTTATCATTTACAATGTCGACGTGCATTCATATGCAAAAGTCGGAATTTCTTTTCTAAAATTCAGTGTAAGCACGACCAAAAATCTTGTTTTCCAGCTAAGGCTTGATTTTTCTAAGCAAATTCCTTTCTGCAGTGGTACAAGGATATATCACAGCTAAATTTTTCAATTTCAAGGATGTAAAATGGATTCAATATTGCATGATGTAACAGAATCCACTGAAATAAGTCCTATTCGGTTTCTTGAGGTTACTGAAAAAAATAAGATCTAAAAATTCATTTACTCTTCCACTTTCTTTGTGAATTTTTATGGGATCCTTTTAATCAAATCATGATGAGCTCTTACTTTATCCAATTTTTTTCTGTTCCAAAAAATTCAGTACATTTATGTTTCCCGAAGAAAAGATCGGCTAACCTCTATTTGGGTTTTCAAACACAATTACTTGTCACCGTTACTGAATCACCGGTTCTTGTAATAAACCAATTGTAGATGAACTGCGTACACAAAGCATTTCAGGCAACTGTAAAAATAACCACGACAAGTCGATATCGGCTTGCGTTATTGAAAAAGAAATTACGTTTTCATTCACTTGTCGCGTGTTTTTCGATAGTTAAGGGTTGCCCAGTTACCACATTCAGTCAATACCAGATTTACAAAAATTGCGTAGATGAGTTTTAAAACACCATCAAAGATATTTTAATCATAGCTATTCCTAGATCGGAACTTGCTAAAAATCGTGGTTTTTTTAAAGTGAAAAAGCTTTAAATATTTAAAAATAGGCGCGGCACGGTTTATCATTTAAATTCAGTTTACCAGCTGCAAAAACAACGGCGTGGGAGCTTCTCTTAAGCTTTTAAGGAGACTACGCACGATTCTTTTTCTTCTGTTTTCTCCGATTTTTTCTCTTCAGCGAAGCCAACCAAAGACCAGTACTATTAAAACAATGAGAAAAAAGTTAAGTCCTAATAAAATCAAATGAAGACTACCACGCAATAACGCTTGAAAAACAATAATAACGTTTCGCAATGGCAGTGCAAATAAATTCTTCCGATAAAAAAGTTACATTTGCATAATGTATGTACATGGCCATTTTTTGGCCGGATTCAATTTTGTGTCAAGATCACACCGTCGGTTAGCATGAACGCAATGCAAAAAACTACTCTTTTGATTTAATTCGATTTCCCTTAAAGCTCAAGTAAAACAAAACAATGGCAATGTTTATTCATCGCCAAAAATAAATTGTTGATCCAGTATCCTTTGAACGTGTTTTGCCATGAAACGCAGTGCCAATGAAAACCGCGAAAAACCTTTAGCGATTATTTGATGAAGCTTTTATGAAAAAGATCATTGTCACTCTCCAGTATTGACAACTCCCACTTTCTATTGTTTTCAGACGAACCTTAAATTTGTAAATGTAAATTGCGTTTCGCAGCTTATAAACAGTTTGTCTCAGCTGTTTACATTGCGACCAAGGTGGTTTAAAGTGCTTCAAACTATATTATTCTGACACCAAGCCACTCCGGCCGAAGCTTTGATCATTTTAGACGGTGCGATTGTTGCTTTTCTTTAAGGACGTGCTCAAGTCGCTTCGGATCGACGTCTATCTCCTGTTGAAGGTTTCGAAATTATGATCGCATTCATAGCCGGAGGGCTCTCGCTGTGATTTCCCTGCATTAAGGGAAAATGATGTTGATTTTTTTGGACGTAATCTTTAAGTTCGAAAGCCGGCGTTAGTTTCGAAATTGCGTCGACGTTTCTGGCTGCTGTTGCGAACGGAGTGTCTTGAAATGGAGAGCGAATCGTCGAATTCTACGAAGCCGGATGATTCGTCGAAGCAATGTCAGAAATTCGGGCAAGAAACAATTACAACGGCTAAAAAGATTTTAGACACTGTTGACAAGGACCTAGTCGTTCCGAAGTTATCTTTCTTTTTCTTTTTCATGGCAACTGGCGCTTTCTTACCTTATCTTGGTGTGTTCTACAAGCAGCTTTGGCTTACTGCTCGTCAGTCTGGGATTCTGCTCGGGATTCGTCCATTTGTCAAGATGTTATGCTCTCCTCTCTGGGGAATGGTCACGGATGTCTGCAACAAACCGAAGCTTATTCTCCTCGTCTCCATTTTAGGAACAACTGTGGCCCACTTCTCGCAAAGCGTTGTTTCACCGTTTCATCTTCCGTGCTATCCGGAGATGAACGGGACGAACTTCAGCCATGCCAGGGCAGAATTTCTTCCAGGCTACGCTTCCGACGGCTCTTCGCGGAAATTCGGTTTTCCAGTCGTTAAAACTCATTTGCAAGACGGATCTTCCCTCACGAGTGAACAAGGACAAGTAAAAGCTAATATTTTACTTATTGAGAATGACGACAACACAGTTTCTCGAAACTCGAGTGCGGTAGGAAAATTACAAGGAAATACGAAAAATAATAATGACGAAGACTTCGGCAAGGACGCACGGCAAAATTATAACTCGGACGGGAGTGTTGCCGCTCAAGACGGAAGCATCGAAGATCTAGGGACCGAGCCAAGACATGAAGATAAACCACGAGAATCCAAAGAAACAAAAAGTAAGATACTGACAAAAAACAAAAAGCGCAAAAATCCAAACATGAAGAATGATTTCCGCGTGAAGGATAACCAAACGATATTCGTGACTTTGCTCGTGATTGTGTTTCTGGGGGAATTTATCGCTGCACCAGCTCCCATGTTGACGGATAGTGGTACTCTTGGTATCTTAAGTGGACGGGAGCACCAATATGGCCGGCAAAGACTTTTTGGGTCTATAGGCTGGGGAATCGGCTCACTGTTGTCAGGTGCAGTGGTGACAGCTTTCAATTCGTGTCCATTTGAAGACAGCATCAACTATGTGCCGTGTTTCTACGTGTTTGCCGCCTCCATGATCTTCGACTTCTTCGTGGCGTTCTTTTTCAAATTCCCCTCAGCCCAACCCAAACATGAAGCTGCGAACGCGGAGAACGAGTTCTGGAAAGGACTGAAGATATTTTGTAACCTGAAGAACGGAGCGTTCATCTTTACACTGCTGTTTCTAGGCTTCTCTCACAGTCTTCAGCTTTCATTCCTGTTTTGGTTTCTTCAAGACATTGGCGGGACACCCATTCTCTTCACTCTCATTGTTGCTGTGAATTGCCTTTCCGAGGTGGTGATGTTTTTCATGGCAACCTACTTTGTCCAGAAAATTGGCCACGACGCCGTCATTTACACAGGTCTAGGCTGCTATGGGTTGAGATTTTTGCTGTACTCGTATCTTCAGGAGCCTTGGTGGGTGTTGCCCTTGGAAGCTCTACAAGGTTTCACTTATGGAGGAGTTTGGACGGCGAGTGTGGCATATGTTGGACCTCAGCCAGGTGAGACTCCTTCACGTTTCTTTAGCTCATGAATGCATTGTTTATTTAACTGTAAAATTTGTCTTCCACAGGAATCAGATTTTGCTGAACTCAGATCGAACGTAACTTCAATCCCAGCTACCATTCCAAAACGTCTTCCTTCAACTGTATTCTAGGCAAAAATTAAATCCGATCTAAGTAATCGCTAATCCTAATTTTTCAATGGTCGTGTCGCTCCAATATTTGAAATTTTGTCTGTCGGAACAAACAAAATAAAAAAGACTTTTTTTTTTCTCGATTGTCTGCTTGTGCTTGCGTGATCAGGAAAGGACCCCATGCAAGGAAGGTGCATGGCAACGTTGGAGAGCATTTATTTTTGGGATTGATACCTTAAAACAACGTAAAAGGCACTTCTACTTAACAAAACATCAATTTTATGTATTTTTGGAACCAGATAAAAGTGTACAAATATAGCGGCTTTTAATTGTAATAGCACATAACCTCTCTGCAAACTCAACGATTACTTATCTCAAAGCTTTCAGATGAATGCAGATTGAAAAATATTGTCCTGTTCAAAGAGCCCTTACAATAGACTATGCAAAAAATGATTCTTTTTCATTCAAATCAGTTCTAATTGATTAAAAGACCTGAGGACACTCAAATCAATTTTTGCCACCTCACCTAACACTTGAGCTACTTTAAATTTTAGATACACCCGCGTTCCATTCTTCAGCGAAGAATTCACTTCTACTGGTTAATCAATTTCGTTTAATTAGCGAGGAAAAAATTCGATAACTGTGTCGCTAGAACCACAAATACATGGTGCTATAATGATGCTCGCGGCTAAAGTAATAAGTACCGTTAATAATGTTCTAAATTAATCCAGCTTATTTTCAAGACCAAAATGGTGGGTTGAAAGACTCATCCATCGGACTAAAACTCTCCAATGTCGGGCAGATGTAAAAACGTATGTTTTTTTTAATCTTTTCCGTATTTATCTAGTGGGCACGTTACCAAGAAACCATTGCATGGACTTTATTTTTCAATTTTAAAGTAAACTGACTCACTAAATTATTGATACCTTCTCTATAAGCTGTATCCTGATTTTCTTTATAAGACGCTAATCAACTTTCCTGTCTCAGTTCCGGAGCATCTGGAAGTTTTCCTTTGAGAGTTTATTTTTAATAAAAGCTTGTTTATCGTCTCTGGATCCGGCGGTTTGTTTCAGCGTCCACCTAATTTAAGTGTAACACTAACAAAGTTCACAATTTTTGCGGTTAAAATTAATCCTATTTCCACTCCATGAATAAGTTATGCAGTTGAAAATTTTACCCCCTGACTGAAGAATAATCAAAACTGACAATAAATCTTTAGCCGACTAAATGCTGTTGTTTTGTTATGTTTGTTAAATATTTCAACCAAACAAGGCACAGGGGTTTTATGGCCATTTTGAAAACGCTCAGTAAATCGAATGTCAAATATTTTGATCAAATGTTATCTTTGGAATACTTTACCGATCAAATTTGTTTCTTTGACGGAAGCAGAGGCGCCTTATTTGTTTATATTCACCTTTCCCGTAAGGACCTCTCATGAGCCCGGCAACCCGGCAGGCTCGCCTACAGGATTTGTTCTTAAGGGAAATTTCAGCGCGGTAACACATATAAAACTTAATAATTGGATCATTCGAACCATTCTTAGCTTTGTGTACTCCTGTAACTTAAGTTATCAGTAAAGTTACTTTAGCCCATTTTTGCCACCAAGTTATGAAATCGAAGCTATTAATTTTGTCAAAAATAGTGTTCATATAATGGAAAGTTTTCATCTCGTTACGGAGATCTCGGTTGCAAAAACCGAGCTCTGGATAACCGGGATGGCTAGCCTGCCTTCTCATACGAACACATTGAAATTTTTACGAAGAAAAGAGCAGTGAGGTGAAATTTCGGAAACCGAGCCAGCCCAGTTGACGGCCGCGGGTTCAAATGAAGAGCCTGCTTAGGCTGAGTCGAAAGTACAGACATGCAATTCCATGCTTTTCAATCTGTAGATATTTCGCAGATGCCTCAAGTTTACAGACTAAACATGTTTCGGGAATCTTTCCAGTCATACCGGAGCGTTTTTGACAAAAGATTCTCATACAAACTCTGGATTTCATGGGATGTTCACATACTTTTAAATTGGCAAGAAAGTCTTCAAAAATTCCTCCCTTCATCAGGCGTTAAACTTTGCTGTTTTATGCCAAATACAATTCTCTACTATATTTGTTTCCAGGTTCCGGGGCGACAATCCAAGGTATAATCCACGGAGTGTATTGGGGTCTAGGTATGGCAGTGGGTGGAGTCATCGGTGGAATGATGGTTCATGTGATTGGTGCGCGTTTGACATTTCGCCTTGAAGCGGCTTTTTCTTTCGCAATCCTTATTCTATTCTTCGCCGTCAACAACGTGCATGAAAAAAGCACTCGTTATTCTCAGATTCCGTCTTCGGAACCTCAGGAAACCTTGGGTGATCATGAAGGAGCCCCAGGCCAAGAATTAGAAAGTACAATGGGTACTAAATGAAGTCATGTACAAGTCTAATTAACGATTAGACTACGAGCCCGAGTTTTCTACGAGCAGATAGTCAACGAGGCGCGGCCGAGTTGACTATCGCTCGTAGAAAACGAGGGCGAGTAGTCTAATTGTTTTAGTATTAATTTACCGTAGTCTCATTGCAGAAAGAGAAAAAAATGTCAAGTAACGCGTAGAAAAGAACTGTTTCATTATGTTACATCAGGTTCAAACGTGATGCGCGATGTGCACTGATGCGTAGCTGTTTTCTATCAGCAGTTAGTATAAATCTACTAGCGTTCTATCACGAATGCCGTTCTCTGATTGGCTACGCTACTCACTATCTATTCTATGATAGATAGTGAGTAGCGTAACAGTGTGCGCTTGTTAACAAAATGACGGCCGTTTCTTGGCGTTTTCGAAGTGTCGAGAAGAGGATTTAGATTAAGTTTTGAACGACTAGTAGATTTATACTAAAACAATTAGATTATTCGCTCTCGATTTCTATCGCGCGATAGAAATCTCGAGCTCATAATCTAATTGTTAAATAGAAAACAATAATATAGCCAATCAAATTCACGGACTCACAATAGACTACGGTAAATTTATACTAATCATTGTTATTTATTAATGAACAAAAAAAATTTATCATGGGGGTAAAACTAAGTTTATTTTTGTTGCTTTTTATTATATATACAGCTGCCCCAAAGGAGACTTTATTTATAGCGAATTTGGGAAATGTACTGGTTTTAAAACCATCTTTGTCACAA
>JAHPZR010051436.1:7500-15000 GCA_019787425.1 Platygyra sinensis | reverse complement strand
CCACTCTTAGAAGCAAAACGGTGGATGTTGTCGAACAAATTGCACCCAAATGCAGTGCAGGCGCAGATCTAGGGGGAGGGTGCAGGGGGTGCGCATCCCCCCTGAGATGAAGCCTCCTTCGTTTTCGCTTTTAAAATTTATTTACCTCACCTCCCAGTGACGTCATTCCTTGGAGGAAAAATCCTGGATCCGCCCATGTAGTGGGTGATTGAATTTCTCTTTGATGTACTGAGTGGTGCAAATTAAATTCTGGGTGCGTAGGTAGTAAAGTTGAAAAGGACATTATTTTTCAGTCGCCTTTATACAGAGATACCCTGCTGGACAGGTGCGATGTTTTAACACGATGTGTTTCAATAGAATGGGCACTTTTAGCGCGCAAGTGAAGGATTTTGCTTTGTAATTTGGGACGTAACTTTACCATCAGCGGGCCCAAAACTTTGCGATCGACCCGAGGAATTATTGAATCGGAATAAATATTTATCTAATTCTCTTTACAACTGAAAGTCTGTCAGTAGTTTCAACATTTCGGGTTTTTGCACGAAATGATTCTTAAATGTGTATACGCATGCATCTGCAGCACTGATGTTCTCAATAGCTTAACCTAACAATATCTATATAAAAGACATCCAAACTTTGGCCAATCCCTTAACAACACAGTACGATATGTTAAGGGTATTCTAATTCATTAGAATTTCAGTACCTAAAAAGATACTAAAAATCTACGATTTAGTCCCTTGGACTAGTTCCCTACTTTCCCTTGTTTGCTTCTATTAATTTAATTGAAATTTTAGCTTTTTAAAATCATTGTATCTTTGCTTTTAATTGTAATTTTCGAATTGTTATTTTTAACCTTTTTATTCCGTTTATAATCTTGCCATGCGCATTTGATCATTTTATGGAATTTGCGCATTATCAATGTTGTTATTATAATTTAAGTGGCCTGCCTGTGAACAAGCTTGTTTCAGCTAAGCGCACTGACCATGCACTATAAACAACAACATTGGAACTTTCTTTTACGAACTGTTGCGACCATTGCTGTCGGCAACCTTGCAGCGTGTGCCCAGCTAATTAACTGAGCCAAATCTATTGAAGATGTCAACAGTATTGTTGGCGATTTATCATTGTTAGAGTTTTTTATGTACGTTGTTTTAAAAGAAATAGATATATACTTCTTTCGATGCTAGTGAAGGAATAAAGTCTTTTTTTCTCGGTGAGCAATGTCTGTTTTTTTTCCACACTCCTCATAGCTCCTCAAGATAAGTTAACAATTAACTTGATGAGACTCTCTCTTTTTTTCTGCACGTTAAAGGATTTGGAGTTTGGACTCCGCCAAGCCAAAAAGGGACGGGGGAGGCAAAGCTCAAATCCTTGCAGTCCAAATTTAGGTACTACACAGACACAGAGATGCCGATTATATAAAGGCAAAACCTGAGTGAAGACAGGAGAACCTAGGTATAGGTTAGGTTGTAGCATATACCATAGACCAGAAGAGGGGTGCCCTTAGACAACAGGTCAGATCAGATAATACGATGGTAGAATCCTGGAGTGATCTGGACCGAGGAAGCGAAGCGTTGTATATTTTGGCCCGCCTCGCGAGAGAAAACTCCTATGGTTCCCAGGGTAACGCTAACGTAATCCACCGCAGGAAAAAAGATGGCCGCTGTACATTTTACCACAATGCCTTGCGAACCTAACACGGCCTACAAGGCACAAAGAAAGCCAAGTTTTACAATATTTGTCCCTGTGCTAAGGACACTAAGTAACGTAGGTTTGAACGTTTTATAACGGTTCTGTATGTTTTCGTGAACGTTATTCGTGGGTTGCACCGTCACACAATTAAAAAAGTAATTCGAAAACCATTCAGTGAATAAACTCAAGAAATTATAAAGTTATAGGAGATAAATAATTAAGACTCTTCTTCAAGTTTTAGGTCTGTGTGTTTTCCCGATCTTCAAATGTTTGTCGAAATATTTTGCACAAATTTACAGAGCTCAGTATGGAGCCGCCATGTTGGTGTGCCTAAAAGGGACACCAACATGGCGGCCGGAAAATAGTGTAGACATCTGGAACTTACATTGGCTATCTAGACCACTGATTATCTGAACTGATCAAGCAAACATTCAATTAAGCACTTTTCTTAATACTTTAACTTCCCAGAAAGACTAAAAATCCCAAAATAAGTATATATTTTTTCGACAAACAAGTTCAAAGGTTTATGTCATAACTCTGAAATTTAAAATGTGTCTGTTTTTAGACGAAGCATGTTCTTGAGCTAAAAACTTGTTAACAGATATAAATTTACCCCCTCTCATGCCTGATGAAGATAATAACTTTGCTGGCCCTTTAGTTTTGGATTTTAGAAAATGATGAAGTCATGTGCTACCCAAGAATTAAGGTTGTGGTGCCATCTTTTCTCCTACGGAGGATTCACATTATATGTGCATGTGCAATGGCTAAATAATTTTTAAGTGGTAAGATGATTTGCCTGTCGTCGGGTACAAAAGGTCTTTCAGCGATAATTAGTCTATTTTTGAAAATCAGTGAAGCTTAGTTCTAAAAAGTTAATTAGAGATTTACTTGTACAGATTCTTTGGATTCCTATGGTGATTCTTTCCAAGCAGTCTCTGATTTCATGGGAACTCTCTTTTTATTCGGGTGAAACCGAAAACCCCAAAAGTAACTTGACTGTAAACTCTGCCGCACGGTTCTCTTAGCTTGTCTCGTGAAGTACTGAATACTTTCAGCATTCAGAAGCAGCTGCTCCCAAAAGCTAAGTATTCCTCTGACTGAATTAAAACTACAACGGCTTGCATTGAAGACCCAGCGGGGGTGATGCCACTCCAAAATAATTTTTATTCAATTAATAAACGTGATTTGTTAAAGTCTGCGTAAAGTTTTAAGTCCTCGATACCTGTCATCAATTGTAACTCGGCTTTCACGTAAATGGCATCCCTTCAAATATGATTGATAAATTCAAATGATATGATGTCAATAAATTAGTTTTTCTCTTGTGTTTTTAAATAGTGGATTTTTTACTAGGGAAGGTGCTAATGCTTCTGTGGCTGACAGTCTTTACCCTAAAACGTCTTAATGATAAAAAAAAAACTCAAATAAAGGAGAAACCTTGGTTTGATCCCTTCACTTCCTTTTTCAAAACCTGTGTTTTAGTTATGCTTCTTTGTTGTCGTGCAATAATTGTAAGCCCGAGGGCTGAAAGGCTCGGAATTAATGACCTCACATGTTTTTAAGCTGAATGGTTTCCGTACGTTTTGTCTTATCCAAGGCAAAGCTGATTAATCTCACGGATATGATAAACAATTCTTGGGAGCCACTGCCGTATGATGGGGCTAGCTCCTGTAATTTTGCATTTATGGGTAGCACGTGACGGGCTATTTTGGATGCAAGTCATTCAAAGTCTTCAAATAATCTCCAGCCCGTCTCCATTTCATTTGGCAACTTGGATACCGCTTCGAAACTCATCTAACGTGACAGACCTGATATAAATGTATGCGTAAAAGCGATGGCCCGCCGACGTATCTTTTATTTGTCGTTTTCATTTTTTTTAATTTATATAGCAAGCTTTTTCAGCCAGAAACATTTATTGACAATCTTTTGATGGTTTACTGCCAAGCTGTTTAATTTAGCATGCGAATAATTTGCGGTTGACTGCCCGCAATTGAATGATATATAAATTAACCGTATTAACATATTGAGTTACGAGGGGTGATGGATAGGGCTTTTATTCTTGCATGCTAATGTTGTTGTTCGCGGCGGTGTGAGTTTCGGTTTTGACAAGAGGAGGGCGTTAATTTTCTTCCGTTGTTCTCGAAAGTTTCAAGAAAATGTGAACCATAAGATCGAGTGCTGTTGGGCAAATAATGATTCCTTCTTCATACCAGCCTATAGGATCAGACTCACCCTCTGAAAACGACGAGAACTTCGACCCTGAAAGTGATGAAGCATCACAACACTCAAAATGGCGCAAAGCTATTCAAAGAGTTCGAAAGGCAGACAAGAGTTTCTTGGTATCGAAGGCTTTCTACTTCTTCTTCTACACAGCTTTGGGCTCGCTATTTCCATTCTTCAGTCTGTTTTACAAGCAGCTATGGCTTACCCCTGGGCAAATTGGACTTTTGCTCGCTTTGAGACCAGCAGTGAAACTTGTGTGTTTGCCTTTGTGGAAAATGGTCACGGATAGATTTAGCAAGCCAAAAGTCGTGTACTTTATCTCAATCCTCGGATGGACTATAGGTTATTTTGGGCAATCCTTCGTTTACCCGAACAATATACCTTGTTATGGATATGCCGCGGAAGCTTCAACAATTCATGCATTTGTACTTTCAACACCAGCTTCAACTCTTCTGAACTCTAGCTTCAAATCTGACAGCAACATTTCCACGAGAGAACTGATTCTAAACTCGCATCTTTCCGACTCCGTACAAAAATGGGATTCAAGAAATTACGGGGGCTTAAACACTGAAGGGAGTTTATTAAAGAACGTTAAATCGGTAAAAACAATCGAAAATGGCGCTAGAAAGGCACAATCTATTTCATCGTGGTCACAATTGAATGCGCATGATGCAAATAGAGACAAAATGGATGCAAATGTAGAACCACGAGCAGACAACTTCAATCAAAGAATTGAAACTCCTGTTGCTCTTTCAAAACAGAAACTCCATATGGAAACTATAGCAAACCGCGGCTTGCCAGTTAAAGACGACAGCCACGCCGAAGGTCCTCATGAAAACAATAAAGAAGAGCGTTTGTCAGATTCAACAGAAGACAAAATAATCAAGAAGAATAAAGACTATGGAGTTCGGCCTTACGAGACAAAGGGTAGCATGGTCAAAAGCCCAAGACCAAAGGATGATTTCCGCGTTGTGTATAACACCTGGGTGTTCCGCACTCTTGTTCTAATTGTGATTCTTACTGAAATTATCACCACACCAACACCAATGCTGGCAGACAATGCCATTGTACGATCCTTAGTGGAAACTGACAGTGAATATGGTAAACAGAGGTTGTTTGGTTCCCTCGGACTCAGTCTCGCCGCCATTCTTGTCGCTGTGTGGGTGTCCTTGATGACGGACTGTGTGTACACAGATACCATCAACTACCTGCCCTGTTTTTACCTTTTCGAGATCGCTATTGGTGTTACAGTATTGGTGTCGCTTTGTGTCGAGTTCAACAGGCCACTTGAAGGGGAGCCGAACGGCTACGAATTCCAGGATGCGTTGAAGTTGTTCAACAACTTCAAAAATGGCGTGTTTCTGGTAACGCTGTTCGCGTTTGGATTCTTCCACAGCCTTCAAAATGCCTTCCTGTTCTGGTATCTTCAGGACATCGGTGGAACTCCTGTTCTGTTCAGCATTATCTTGCTTGTCTATTGCCTGGCGGAAGTGATCATGTATTTCCTGTCTGGTCACGTGGTCGAGGCCATCGGCCAACAAGGAATGATCTGCCTTGCTTTCGCTTGCTACACCGCTAGGTACCTCATGTACACCTACTTAAAGGATCCCTGGCTTGTCATCCCGATGGAAATGGTTCAAGGTATCACTTATGGAGGAGTGTGGTCGATTGCTGCTGTGTACGTGAACGCACCACAAGGTTGGTACAATGAGTATAAATTCGCGCCCAAGGGAGGGGTAGGGGTTGTAAATTTGAAATATCTTTGAACATTCGTGAATGTCCTGCAAAGCCCTTAAGTATTAAACGTCAGAACAGGGCCTTGCATGCGGCTGGCGCGCCTGAAATTTGAATTGACCAATCAGGATTCAGCAGGCAGGAAAAATTAGTGCCGTCCTGACGTCAATGTAGGAATAGCAATGAAATCAGGCAACTTTTATCACTGGAGATGACATTAAATATTACCGAAAAGAGATTTACAGTTCCCAAAACCATATCAGATTGTAAAAAGTGAAAAATATAAAACATTTTGTGTCTCCAAGTTTCCAATTTGGCACCAAATATGGTTCGCCGGCGTTCGGCATGGCAACTCGCTCGTAGTTCGTCGAGTGTCGCCAGGTAAAGTAATAGTTGTCTTTATATTTTGAACAAAATATACTTTTCCTTGTCAAATTAAACCCGGAATTCCCAAGCTAACTTTTAGAAGAGGCCAAAGCAACTTTAGCATTGCCTTTTTTCTGTTAGCCGCGAAGAAAAAGGCTATTATCGTGTCGTTTCGGTGGGACAGCTAAGTTTTGACTGCCGCTAGTACTGCGGACGCAACCGTCGTATGTAAGGAGGTTTCTGCTACTACTCATGCTCAATGGCTTCTGGTCTGGTTTATTGGTAGCCATTCCTCCCTCCCCTCCCCCTTCGCACGTCTCGCTCAAAGGTCCATAAAGAGTCTAGCCACACAATACTAACGCAGAATCACTGACTCAACTGACTATTTTCCATTCTCCTCATAGTCAAAGTTTCAGTTAATTGTAAATTCATGGCTTTTTTACTCATAACGTTTGGTGTAATTTGAGATTACTACAGCTTAAAACTGCACGGCAGATATTATAAACAGAACACCACACCAAAAAGTTACAAAACTGAAATATAAATTCTCGCTAACCCTGGGTTATCTTGATCAGGCCGGCTTTGAACAACCCGGCCCTGGTCTCTATACATTTTGTACAGTACTAGGTGACTTTACAATACTTTTGTCTTTGGTGATCATCATCCGAAGTTGTACAGTTTACTAAATAACTTTAAAGTCGTCACTCTTCACTGATTTGTTTTGTTATATTATGTCTTTCAGAAGCGGCGCCCATGGTTCAAAGCATTCTCCACGGTTGTTACTGGGGACTGGGAATGGCTCTGGGCTCAGGAATCAGCGGTGTCATCATTGATTTTACGAGCACGCGCACTATGTTTCTTATTGCAGCGGGAGTCTGTTTCCTGTTGTGCATGTTTCACTTAGGCATAGACATTTACAACAAAATGAAGGCTTTAGAGGAAGAACAGGAACACAGGTTGGCTGCTCAACGAGGGGAAGCCAAGGCATCCAAGCCAAAAGACAGCAAGGACAATAATTTTATTGGAGCAGCGGCTGCTCCCTTAGTGCCATGCCTTCTCTACGCAAGATAAAGTTAAAAGTATTTTCATTGATGAATTAATTTGACTCCAGTTTTGTTGGTGGCGAACTCGACCTACATTGAAAACACTTGCGAATTCTAATGACATGTCGTCGTTGCTGAGAGGAGTACTTTTCGGCATGCTCAGGTATTTCATTCAACTGAGAAATACGAACCTGAAACCCGTACCTGAACATGCACATGGCTTAGATAAAATAAAGTTTCCAATTTATCATAAAAGAACGAAACAATGACAATTGCTTCTACAGTCTGTCCTTAGACGTTTTTTTTTTTTCATTTCTGCCAGTTATTTTTCTTCGAGCGACCAGGAAGGGGGCAAAAAGAGGTCTTTCCCTACCTGCCCCTTCCCTTGCGTCTTGGCTCGTTCATATCCCCTGTGGTTAATATTCTGCTTGCGATCCTCGACAAACTG
>JAHPZR010051436.1:0-2500 GCA_019787425.1 Platygyra sinensis | reverse complement strand
CCAGCTGTGAGGACACGTCCGTGGCGATATGGGAAAATGCTTGTTTGGATGGAAACAAATCGATCGCAGCAGATATAAATAAGCGTATTCTATGGTTCTCATTTTTTTTAATTATTCTACAAGCTTAAGTACCGGCGATTTCTCTTCATTAAGAATTTGACGAAGGATGCGAGACTGCTAGGAAATTGACGCACTAAGTTTTAAATTATTGTGTGATAATTAATCGAATCGTTCAGATAACTCTGCATTAACGACAACTGCAAGGGTTGTGAAAGCAAAGCACGATATCGCTCACATCGCTTTACAGTCTTCACAGGTAAATTAAAGCAAACCCTAACCACTAACCTTTCTCAACTGCAATCCACGCGAAAAAGGACGCCAGCACAACGGTGTCACAACCTCGTGTTGTTCGTGGTCAGGAGCAGTCGTGGCGCAATGCATTCTGGTAGAAGGCGCAATGCATTCTGGTAAAAAGTCGCAATGCATTCTGGTAAAAAGTGATGCATTCGAGAATTCGTTCTCCCTTTTATATTTCTTCTTAAATCCTGTTTATGTTGCTGCTCGCTCGCTACGCTCGCTGCGCAGCAATAACTGCCAGATAACGGCTGCTCTATTCTTCTACAGGGGGTTCCGTGGTGTTTTTTTCCAAAATCATACCAAGGTGGATATAAGATTGAAGGCGATGTGCGGGAAACAAAGCTAGGTTACCAAGCTACACTGAAGAGACGCTCTGCCAGTACCATATATGGGCAAGACATAGATGAGGTCACACTTGATGTAGAGTTTCAGACAAATGACCGAGTCAGGTTTAAGGTAATGAAGAAAGGTTTTATTAATCACAGTGCTAAAGCGAGAGCTTGCCACATTAAAATAGCAGGGAATTCTCCGAACTGACAATATTTAGTTCATACAACTGGGATAATTGAAATGAAGTTGATTTGAACTGCGAGAATACAGATGAAATGGAGATGTGATCATCGCAGTCAATTTGAGCAACTGCAAATTTTAACCCGAAAAAAGCTAACTGAAACGTTAGACTCAAATGTCATTTTCCGTGGGCCGCCCTTTTGGATTGTATGACGTCATACACAGTGTGGTAAAATGACAGATCAAAGGGCTCTTAGAGCTAGCCTGCGTAGCTTAGCGGTTTACTTAAACAATTTGGACACGAGCGCACAAAGCGGCCAACGGCAAAGCCGCGAAAACGAGGGACGAAGCCGTTTCTCAGTTGTCTCTCTCCCAGGCTCCTCGCGACTTTGGCGCTCCTCATCGCTGCTTCCACGCTTTCCCAGCGCCCTCAAATTGCTTAAAATTCGCCAAGCTACGCAAACTACATAGAGCCAGCTCATTCATTGTAATGGACAATTTTAATTGTACTGTTGTATCCTCTAATGTGAACCAAAAGGGGAAAGAAAAGACTGTTAGAGCCAAGATCGGACTGGTTTATTTCAGATAGTGCATTTTTAATGTGTGAAAAATTGCGTTGTAAAACGGAATGGCTATGGAAAATAAATGATATTCTTAGCTTTGTTAAGCTTGTTAGGCGCCCAAATCACATTTTGTGACATCAAAAAAACTCGTTTACGGTCCTCCTGGGTGTGAAGATTTCGGCTTTTCGTTCCAAGTTACACACTTTAGAAGTGCCGAAATTGCGATTTGTTGTTATTTGTTTATTTTTAAGACTGTATCGCGGTCGATTTTCAATTTAAGCCCGCAAAATTACTTCCGGCCGCAGCCTCGTTCGAATTCCTCGTTCATTTCTTTCCACACGTACACATTCCATTTGGTCTACACATTCCATTCCACATTTGATGCCCACGATACTCATTCATTGCGCTATGACGCGATAAATGAGCTAAAAATGAGATGATCACCCTTAGGAATCAATGGGTCAACTTGTTTCGGCAGCTCTATGACTCTAAAGCGGAAAGATATGAAGTACCAGTACCAATGCCAGGGGCGACGTCCAAGGCCTCAGATCCGAAGTACACAGTGAAGTTCGAAAACGATCCTTTCTCTTTGAAAATACTGCGAAAAGGCAACGATGCTGTACTGTAAGTAGACATTTCAATACACCTATATACAGTTTGTAATGTGGATCGAGTGAGAGTAGTGTGAAACAGTGGCAGTTGTTAATGAATAGCGCAGTTGGATGTCTTGCCGATGATTTGCCGGGTTGTTCAAAAGCGGCCGGCTAAAACACTAACCCAGGATTAAAAGTTTACCAAAGTATTAATTTTTCTCTTATAAAAATGTTTTTCACTTTTTGTGTTTTGCGTAGCTGGAGATTAGTCAAACTCAAAACTGAAGGACAGACAATTGAAACAGAAAACTTCACCGAAAAGTTGTAAAACTGAAACCAAAATTGTCTCTAATCCTGGGTTAGCTTAATCGGACATGAGAGTAAAATGTCTTTTAACGCTAACAGAGTAACCTACTCGGAATATAAATTGTGAAAATGGAAGCGAGACAATTAATAATCTTCACCAAACTTCAAAAA
>JAHPZR010051435.1:0-23490 GCA_019787425.1 Platygyra sinensis | reverse complement strand
TGTAATGGTAACAAAACATTTGTAGGAATTTAAGAATTTGAAATTTCAAAATTTTCAGGTATACTCATGTTGACGAAATAATGTGCTATGAACAACCCGGGGTGTAATACAAAAGTTCAAATTGAGAACTATTTCAGAGCAAAGAGAGTCTTGATAAACAAAGACTTTTAGGGTGTTGCTTGGTGCACGTATAGTGAAAACAAGATTTAAACCACACCTGACTTAAACGGGTTTCTCTTTTCTTCGGTGGGGACCAATCCTCGACCATTCCTTGAAAGTCTAATTTCCTCTTTGCCCTCCACTCCTTTATCCCACGAGTCCTCTCTTCCGGTTTTCCACTCGACGTCGTTTTGTTTCGTGAGAACCGACCCTTTTCGTCACGCAATGGTGGTTTCATTTCCGGTGTCAGTTGTCCCTCTGCAGACACTCCAGCTGCTTCCGGTGTTTCATCGCTCAGGGAACTCAAAGCAAAGCCTCCGACCATAAAAAGTACACCGTGACCACTCTGCGACTTCCTTCTCTTACGATCACGATCTTCTCTCTCTGATGTCGGCGCGATAAGTACTGCAAATTGGCTTCTCAGTTTAGCCACGTCAGGAGAAGTCGAAAGAAGTGTATTTTTTAACACATTTCTAGCCGTTTTTTGATGAACAGTTGTTCGGGACAGCAATGATAACGGTAAGTGAAACGCGAATCGTGATAAAAGTCTCGCCGCCATGTTTATTTTTGTTGTTTTTCTTTTCTTTAAATACTCGCGCGCTCATGCCATTTGTACCCATGCTTCGCGCGCCAAAAAAACTATATAGAGCCACCTTACAGTGAAAGACGAGAATTGTTTCACATTGCTAGCGGATACGTGCCTGTACAATCGAGCTCGATATTTGCGATTTCTTCGACATTCCCTTTGCACTGTTCGGTGCCTGCCAGCTTCAGCAAATCCACCAGCTGTTGGAGACTGTTCGTCCAGCAGTTCCAATCAGTTCAAACCAAGTTTCTTCATTAGCGAATGTGGCAGAATTCACCGGTATGCCGTCGTCCAAATACAGCATGGCTACAAAAATCTCTCGGCGCCATTTTAAATTTTCAATAAACAGTTCAGTGTGTTTAAAAAACACCAGCAACTTAAGAAAATCCCCGTCCCAAAAAGCCAAGGAAACGAAGAATCATAATTGACTCTGGCTCTGATGTTTACAACTTGAAGTGTACTGTAGCCTGGCAATTATGCCTACTATTTTACTGATCTTCGAAGCGATATGATCAATATGAGGCCTCCAGGTTAAATTTTTGTCAATCAGTACTCCTAAAAATTTCACATAATCTTTGCATTCAAGAGGCGCGAATCCATTATTAATAATATCCGGAATTCTGATACACGGCTGATAGTTTATTCTTTTTTGTGCTGGCCTAAAGATGACAAAGTTTGATTTCTTCGCATTAATGGTTAGTTTATTAGCATTAAGCCAGTTACAGACATTATTAAGCTCATTATTAACAACGGTTTCCAGGGTTTTCAAGTCGTTGTCAGCATATAACAGGTTTGTGTCATCAGCAAATAGATAAAAGCCAAGTTTATTGCTACACAGATAAATGTCGTTTATATAAATCAGGAAGAGTAAAGGACCTAGAACAGACCCTTGTGGAACTCCAGTTACCGAGCCCTTCTTCGATGAAATATGGTCATTGTCAATGTGCGTTGTTTGTGTTCGATTAGCCAAGTACGACGTAAACCACTCATGTACAAGCGGGTTTGTAGATATTTAAATTTAATTCTGTAAATTATGGTTAAAAATAAAATAAAGTAAATAAAGTATGTCTATTGACTCAGCTTAAAAACCTTGAATCTTGCTGGAAAAACTGCCCTGGCAAGCGTTCGGAATTTTAACCAAATTCCGCAAAGTTCTGCGCAGATGAGCGTTTTTCATGCATGGTTGCGTTTTTGACTGACATAAGACTTGTTTTTCGCTCGTCACTTGGCAACCACCGAAGCCATTTTGACTGTTGTCGATTTCAGAGCGACATTAAATGCAAATTTTCCCTTTATTTCATAACTTTGCTATTCTTCTTTTCTCGGAAATTGTAATTTTTATGATTAATTGGTAATAAGACTTCGTGTCGTCCAATTCTGTCTGTAATCATACTCGTGATAAACAAATCGGACTCCCGCTGCGCGGTCGTCCGATTTTGTTATCACTCGTATGATTACAGACTGAATTGGACTCCACTCAGTCCTATTACCATTACAAAAAGAGCAGCAGAGACTGAACATTTCCAGAAACAAACAATCCTGATTTGATTAAGAACAGACCAGGCAAAGAAAGAGATAACCGCACTGATAATGTGATTTCTTTAACGGCAGAGCTTACAAACAAAATGAAAGAAGTGGAAGAATTGATGAGATCTTTGAAGAATAAAGAAAGTGAATCTTATCCCTGTGTTTTTACTGACTCTTTAGCTAAAGGGAGGGATTTAGAAAAGCGCAAAATCAGAAACAATAGAAACCACACGCGGAGAAGCAACAGGAGACTAGAGAAAAGAATTTATCACGATAAGATCAACCAAAAATACATAAAAAATCTCTCAAACTGCGAAATGACAACTGATCAGATAAATCTATTATCGAAGGGGTTGAAATTTATACCTACACCGACTGTAAAAGAGAATGCAGTCCGACAACAACTACTGCTTGACTTCAAGCAATTCGCGAGACGTATGCGTCTCCGATATATATTTTTCACAATAGAGACAAAGAACAACACCCCTTTCACGTCAAATCAGCCTGGGAACCCCCAGTCCAGCCATCAGTTGCACTAGAGACTTATTTAGAAGAGGTTAAGGGTCAACTAGCTGAAATTGTACTATTTAAGGACGGTGCTTACTAAAAACAAAAGTTTTTGCGCCAGGTTAGGACCACGCGGAAAAAGTAGATCTTTGCAAGGGCTGTTGGAATCCACAAAGAAAAATGGGGGTAGCCACGCATTTTTTCGAGATAATTAGCGTTAAATCTCAACAAAAATGCTGACGTCAACACTTTTCTGAAAAAAGAGGGAAAGGATATTTCCTCACAGATTTCCTTAGAACTCGCCTTTACATATATAAGGGCAAACAAAATTTAAAAGATGTTTATACTACATGCCAAATGGTAACATTAAAATCATTTTTGGTACGTTTTTAATAACAAAATCGTTGCAAAAGCGCTTTTAACGTCTCTGACAGCCTTCCGCTGGTTCAGCTAAAATACAGTCTAAACACCTTTTGCTCACAACCAGAAACTAATCACATGTTGAATAGGCTTGCCACTTCCACTTCGCAACATAAAATGTAGGGGTTACCAGGCGTTTTTTAAAGTTATTGATCTTTTTTGAAAATTTTTACGGTGCCCGTGACATTTTTTCCCATCACCTCCCCAGTAAGTAAGATATTTGCGTTTCTGCGCGCGCACTACGCCATCTGCAGGTACATGTTTGCAGTTGGATTTCAGTGTAATTTTCGAAAGATAACAGCTAGGTTTTAAGCTGGAAGACGTTAACATTTATTGGTTAGCGATATGCTGCTATTCTGGTGTTCCTTATTTAAGTAAAGGTTCATTAAAATTGATTTGTTCACAGTAGGAAAATTTTGCTTTAAATTTAGTCGTGTACTTGGTGGCGTAGTTGATTGCGTCAATGTCAACTCCAGCGTGCGCGCGCGCGCTTAAACCATGGCTTGCGTGATGCGCAGAATGTGTGCGCACTAACAAAAGTAGGCACCGTCCTTAAGCCAAGGAACAACTTGCCTTTCGAAGAACGCAAAGCAATTAAAGACTTGAGATCAAACTCAGACATAGTCATTAAAAAGGCAGACAAGGGCACAACAACGGTCATTATGAACACAAAAGACAAAATACAGGAGGGCCAAGTTTTATTAGATGACAAAAACAACTACACGCCCCTCACAACACCTATGGTTAAAGAAACCGCTCGTAAAACGAGGGTTATAATTGATGATCTCCATCAAGGAAATCATACAGACACAATGACCAAAAAATGGCTTTTAAAAACACCTAACCCACCGCGTATACCAGTATTCTACACACTTACAAAGATTCACAAACCAACCTTGCCTGGAAGACCTATAATTTCGGGCTGTGACGGTCCGACAGAACGTATATCATCATTTCTAGACCACATCCTACAGCCCATCGCTCAAGCACAAAAATCATACCTCAAAGATACCACACAGTTTATCAACTTTATAGAAAAGAGGATAGTTCCAAAAAATGCGATTCTAGTCTCAATGGATGTCAGCAGCTTGTACACCAATATTCCTCAGGAGGAAGGAATTAACACCGTATGCGAAGCATACGAATCATTCTATAAGAACGACACACCCATTCCCACTCACTCACTAGCAGGGTTACTTAGACTTATACTTCGGGAAAACTCTTTCCAGTTTAGAGAAGAAAACTACCTACAGACTCACGGCACTGCGATGGGGACCAAAGTTGCGATCTCTTTTGCCAACATCTTTATGTCTGCAGTAGAAACAGAAATTATCAATAAGAGCAAAATTAAACCCCTCGAGTGGAAAAGGTACATCGATGACGTGTTCTCCCTGTGGGACACACAAAGAGAGGAAATTGACAAGTTCATCTTAGAAGCGAACAAACATCACCCAACCATAAAATTTACGGCTGAGATATCTGACAAAGAGACAAATTTCTTAGACACTACTATTTACAAAGGAGAGAGATTCCACAAGGATTCAATCCTTGACATCAGCACGCATTTTATACCGACTGAAAAGTTTCAATACACACACTACACTTCCTGTCACGCTCCAGGCGTGAAAAAAGGATTTATAAAAGGCGAAGCGCTCAGGCTTCTGAGAACCAACTCTTCGGAGACAAAATTTGAAGAAAATATTTGTAACTTCAAATCGAATTTGCGTGTCCGAGGCTATCCAGACTATCTGGTTAATGAAGTCCTCGCAGAAGTCAAATTCAAAAACAGAAAGTCGGCACTTGAGCAAAAACCACAAAGAGTGCAAAGCGGATTAATGCCTTTTGTCACACAGTACAATCCATCAGTGCCCAATCTTAAAACTATTTTAATGAGCAAGTGGCACTTAATAGAGAATCAACCATTGCTGAGAGAAATATACAGAGAGCCACCTTTCATTTCTTACAGGAAAGGTAAATCTCTAAAAGACATACTTGTTAGAGCTAAACTCTAAAGGTCGCAGACGCTAACATCACGAAACAGCGGGAGTCGTGTTAAGCCTGTCAACTCCTTGTTAACCTCTAATTATATGATGTTAGAATATATTGTATATGATATGTAATTCTTGTCGACTGTTTCACTACCAAGTCAGATAATATTGTGAAATTTGCTCAACTTTCCACCTTATAAATTTACTTTTTTGTGTCTTATTACAGATCTGAGTCACCAACACAGGCGTTTCTAGTGATTATTCTATGGCTATATAGAAAATTCAAACCATTGTTGGATGCAGGAATGAAACCAGAGGAAATCTCAGGGAAAATTTCAAATACCATTGTGGCATATGACAATATGTGTCATGTAGATGGCTTGAAATTGGCAAAATGTGATCTGCCATTTGAAGCACCATTTAACAAAATGTGGCATAATGTTATTAAGGTCATTGACCGTTTACACATCGGAAACCACAAGAATCCCAGGTGTAACCCTGACGGCAAAATACCACCAGAGTACAACACAATGGCAGCAGAGCAAACAAATGTGCGGGCAAGTCGACTCAAGAGAATCATTTGCGCTATGCCACACACTCACCAGTTTTTCTATTTACATCGTTCGATTAGTATAGGAAATCGGTCTGTTCGAGAAACAATTAGGGATTAACTGTACGCGTGAACAGATCGGACTTTTTAGTAATTTCCACGAGTGGCTGCCGCAGCCACGAGTGGAAATTAGAAAAAGTCCGATCTGTTCACAAGTACAATTAATCCCTAATTGTTTCGAGAAAGAAGACCGATTTCCTTTTAATAATACGGCAACCGTGAATACAAGCTTCTGGCTGACGTCTTTTTGCTATTGAGGGATGCTAGAATGAAGCAACGGTGTGATAAAATATGTTACATTAGTCTTTAAGTTTCTCAACAATTTGCGCCAAAGTTCTCCATACGATATTATTTTTCTTTCGAAAACGAGCCACATAGACGAGCAAGTTCCAAGTTTGTAACATTAAGTTCAATTTCATTGGCTTTGAAGCTGTCAAAACTCTGAACGCATGAGCGACTTTTTGATGAATAATCAACATGTACAGGTAAGAAAATGCACGTCGAAACCAGTCGATACGGTATCAAAAGCGTTTTATTTATTGACAAAACTTGCGTGAAATCGTTTTAAGAAAAGTTTACAGCCTTAATTTAAACTATGACATGGAGCTAAAGATACAAAGACGAGTTCATTCGGGAAAACTGAGGATAACTGTGCAAAGACAAGTGAAGTTGAAATGGGAAGACTAGTTCAAAGTGACCGGTGTGTTCGTCAACGAAGTTTGTAAG
This sequence comes from Platygyra sinensis, assembly GCA_019787425.1. Taxonomy (NCBI): domain Eukaryota; kingdom Metazoa; phylum Cnidaria; class Anthozoa; order Scleractinia; family Merulinidae; genus Platygyra; species Platygyra sinensis. The sequence continues at coordinate 16,967 of JAHPZR010051435.1, read as the reverse complement.
TTTTTAAGATTTTCAAACCATGGACTTAAATTGCTTTGCTTGGTCCGCGGCTCATGAATTCTTCAGAAACGCCAGCTGGACATTTTTGTTACTAGTCGCCTCCATTCTTGGAACGACCATCCTTCCTTGAATTAGATATTCTCATCTTCGTAGGGCTTGACTCGGCAAACATGACATATAGTCGCGGCCATTTTCATTCTTTGCAAACTTGAAGCGTTCATTGCGCGAGTTGTAGTCTTCTTGCCTTTCTCTTAAACCAAAATGTTGAGTCACTAAGTACCAAGTTGTGTTTAGTCGACAAGCCGATCCCGACTCTGGCTCGCAGCTGCCGTCTTTCTTCTTTAACTACTTTAATTCGGTGTAGAAATCTCCGAGAACCTCTTCAAGATGCTCGAGCGAGAGATTTTCAATGCAGCCTTTCGGATTTTTCCTCTCGGTAGCTCACTCCAAATATCTGCGTAGCTAAGTTTTGGTCGATTTTGTTTTTGTTTTTATTTACTACTGCTTCTTCATACAAAGCATTTCTTGTTTGTCGTCAATGGCAAACTTGAATTTATCCGATCAAATGCAACCGATACAATTAAAATTTAATTGTTCAGCTATCGATACAATTTGGGATAAATTGATCAGCTTCCAACCAATCAGAAGCGAGTATTTACGGTAGCAGTATTATTAAGAGGCGTAATCGTTACGCGCAACGTTGCCATTTCAACAAAAAGATTCCACTTCTTCCAAAACAAAATAATGAGTGGGTTGCAGACAAGTAACAGCAGTGTTTGATCTTAGTGTTCTGGTGTTCTGGTGACACTTAGTACATTAGTATGACTAGTACGACAGTGTTTGTTGTATCTGAGTATTCTGGTCACCCTTATTTCACCCTTAGGCCCGGTTCATACGTCGCATTTCTGCCGTATCGAATGCAATTGAGAAAATAGATAATGAGATGATTTGCTTCATTATCTTTTGTTTAAATTGCATTCGACAAGGCAGAAATGCGACGTATGAACCGGGCCTTAGTCTTTTAATTATTAGTACGCCTAGTAAGGCAGTGTCCGTTGTATCATAGTATTCTGGTGACCGTTTGTATGCCTAGCACGACAGTATTTGTTGTATGTTAGTATTCTAGTCACCCTTAGTACGTTAGTACACCTAGTACAGCAGCGTTTGTTGGGCATGTATCTTATTAATCTGGTCCGTTGTATCATATATGCTTCAGGTGACCGTTAGTACGTCTAGCACGACAGTGTTTGTTGTATCTGAATATGCTAGTGCGGCAGTGGTTGTTATATCTTAGTATTCTCGTCACCCTTAACAGCAGTGTTTCTTGTATCTTAATAATTCTGGTGACCCGTAGTACGTTATTAGTACGCCTTGTACGGCAGTGTTTGTTGTATCTTAATAATTCTGGTGACCCGTAGTACGTTAGTACGCCTTGTACGGCAGTGTTTGTTGTATCTTAATAATTCTGGTGACCCGTAGTACGTTAGTACGCCTTGTACGGCAGTGTTTGTTGTATCTTAATTATTCTGGTGACCCTTAGTACATTAGTACGCCTAGTACTGCAGTGTTTGTTGTATCTTTATTATTCCGGTGACCCTTAGTACGTTAGTACGCCTAGTACGGCAGTGTTTGTTGTACTTTAATTATTCTGGTAACCCTTAGTATGTTAGTACGCCTAGTACGGCGTCCAGTGGTCGTTGTATCTTAGTATTCTGGTCACCCTTAACAGCAGTGTTTGTTGTATCTTAATGGTTCTGGTGACCCTTAGTATGTTATTACGCGTAGTACAGCAGTGTTTGTTGTATCATAGTATTCTGGCAACCCTTCTTAGTATTCAAGTACAGCTGTAGACTGTCACCCTTGGTACTGTACTGTGGCTAATGATGATTTGGTTAACAAGAAAAAAAGAAAAAAAAGCAGCGGTCAGTGTGTTACCAAATGAATAGGTGGTAATTGCCAGTGCAAGGATCAGTGTGTTATCATTAAGCTAAATCAAATAAATCAGTGAATATTGCTAATCAGTGACAATTATGCACAGTGCAGAATTCATTGTCTATAAATTCTTAGTACAGTTATCATGTGTACCAAGGGAAAAAAATGAAAAACTATTCCCACAACGCGCACCATATGAAATTTCAGGCGCTTTTGCAGAAAAAAAGAAAACCACCTAAGATCGTCACTTAGCATGGTTTTGCGCTCACCCCTTCAATACAAAACATTGTCTTTTATGGCTAGCTTTTATCTTAAAATATGTTTTCAAGAAACTGTCTATAAGCAAAATGAAAACCTTCAAGGATAAAAAAATTAACAGGAAAAGCAACAACAAACAAACAGTTTTTTTTTTCAGAAGAGCTACTACAAGAGACATTTTCTAACTTCCATGTAGGTCAATATAATTTGTTTTCAAACTTTCCCACAAAACAAAACACCACAGAAAGGAAAATTATTGTTATTGTGTCTGAGCTGCATTTTATATGAAAAATTTCCAAATTATATTCTTACCAGTACGACAACATACCAAATATATTTTAGAGACAGCAATACCTAACTTAATACAATTGACTTAGTGAAATTTTCCATTTAAATTTTGTAAACCTCTTACAGAATGCAACTTTCAGTTGGGTTGCACTTTACTGTCAAAGAATAAAATCAGACCAGAATGGCCTTGTATCTTTATTGTAATTTCCATTATCAGTAGAGAAATAACACTTGGCCAGGTCAATGGGAAAAGCAGGTTGCATCATCTAAATCATGGCATTGTACATGTATGCCTTTGTAGGGTGTATATGCCAGGAGGTAACCACCTAATAGAGTGAATTCGTATAACTCGTTCCTTGTATGCTAATGAGGCGCATAATATCCTAATTACCAGTTTTTGTACGCACGAGATAGTTTTCACGTTGGAATGCACTGGAACAATTAAAATATTAGCCAGAGAATTCGTTGATAGGGAACGACCATGGAAGTGCACGAAATACGCGTGGTACTTTTGAATATTCTTGCCATTTTGCTGATGTTCGTGGCTTTACAGCTACCACCGCCGGACGAAAATCATTCCCCTTTGCAGCATAAGTTGTTTGAGAATTTTTATGGAGAACAGTTTTGCGGTCGAGATGTGTTTTCACTGATATCACGACAAGCCCATTTGTTCTGGAGAAATACTGATGAAACTCCGGGGTCCTTTCTAAAATTAGCCACCGACCTGGTGCCAATGCTCCCTCATTTAACATTAGATGGACTTCCACGCAGACGTCAACGACGACAAAAGATAAACTTTATTATCAATCAGATTTTACTTGTGATGATGTGGTTCAGGAAATATCTCCACGTGGATATACTTGCACTCTGTTTTGATATTGATCCAATCTCTGTTATTCGTATTATATACAGAACACCGCCAGAACTTTGGAGATACTTCCAGAACCAAATCAGATGGCCAAACGTTCTGGAATGGGGCAATCTAATGGGAAACTGGTCTGAATTTCCTAATGTCGCTGGTGCAGTTGATCGTACCCCTCATCGGATCTACCGACCCCTATCAGAAGCTCAAAGACTAAAATAAAACAATGGGCGCTTATCACTCGACCCAAAATTTCGAAATTTTCGAAACGGGGACAAAGGTACGGAAATTTCCTGGGAAATATCCCAGACAATCTGGAAATTGTTGAATTTCCGAAAAGCGAACCATTCAACCGAAAGTTCTGGAAATTCCGGGATGAAAATCAAATGGAAGGGACATTTCCAGGAAAATTTGTTCGAAAATTTGGGTATACCCCACAAGGTTGCCCTCTTTTTTTGAAATTCTGCAAATTCGCGATTTGCTATTTAGTGCTAGTTGTTTTGGCCGCGATCACAGCGAGCTGGACATCTCACGCAAGGATGACGGAGACGCGTATCTAAAAATGGAAGTACTTTAGAATCATTCCACTTTTTTGTCGATAAATACTAGCTGCAGCTAAATTCGTGAAGAAAGCGTTTTTGCCCCCGCAGGGTTTTGGCCCAGAGGCCAAAACCCGAGGAGGCACCCTATCATCCCCCGCGTGTATACATATAAGGAATTTCAAAAATGTAAAGATGTAAGTAAGTAAGTAAATTGTAGTATGCGAAAAAAATCTCGATTTGATCAAACTAGGCGCGCACGGTGGTCTCGGGTAATATTTCAGCAATAGCCCTTTTCACGGTTAGCTTTCTACATTTGCATTACAATAAAATCTAGCATGTATGCGAGGCAATTTCGGGCTAAAACTACAAAATAGCCCGAAATTGCCTCGCATACATGCTAGATTTTATTGTAATGCAAATGTGTAAAGCTAACCGTGAAAAGGGCTATTGCCCAAGGTGCTGTCGGGTAGATGTCATTTTGCAACCACGAGGTCTTCGAGCAGCGCTTTAACGTCTTGCGAGTAGGAGGTTGCGTTTCGTCGTGTTCTAACAACATTTCGAGTTCTTTCAGCAGTGTCTAAAGGTCTTGCAACCAACGAGTTCGCATGTCGCTATCACCTAGCCGCATTTCAACCACGAGTTCGCGTTTTGCCATCTTCTAGCAGCGTGTCAAGGTTTTGCAACCACGAAGTCGCGTCACGCCATCTTTAGGCCCGGTTTACACGTCGCATTTTACATGTGCCGAATCGAATTGCCAAATTAAGTGCATGTAAAATTAAATGCGACATATTTCAATTCGATGCAAGTCAGTCAAATATTCGACTGATCCAGTCGAATATACGACTGAAGTTCGACAGTTGATTTCAACGCCGTAATTTACATATGCCAAATCGAATTCAAATTATGTTAAATAATTTGTTTGCTCGAATGGGAATTTAAAACACGTCGCTAGCTCTCACCAATTTCATTCGGCAAAAAAAATGCGACGTTCAAATCAAATCAGCAGAACGTATTCATTCGACTCGACTAAAATTAGTATTTGATTCGGTGCATGTAAAATGCGACGTTTAAACCGGGCCTTAGCAGCCTTTGATAGGGTGATGATTATTTTGTAGTTCAGTGATTTATTTGAATTCAAAAGCATTCACAGCACTGAATAAAATTATTCGGTACAAAATTTGATTTCTTAGACACAAATCAGCAACGGGGTCGACAGACTCGATCCAGCAGATTAGAAAGATGATTGATAGACTCGATCCAACAAATCAGAAAGATAATGTCAGAACAGAATCCCAACTCAGAGTTGCATTGATATTGTCAGAAAAAGATACGGAGTTTGTTAGATCAATTGCCATTTGAATGTGTTGCTGTCGAAGATAAACAAGTAGGTGGTTACAGTTCGAAGAGGGCACTTTCTGAATCCACAAGTAGGTGGTTACAATTCGAAGAGGGCACTTTATGAATTCTGTTTTTGTTAACCCTGGTATTTATTCATGTGCTGTTGATGCTTATTTGGAAATCTCTACGCATTTGTTTCTTCCATACTTATCAAATCTACGTCCTAGGAATGAGTTTGCAGACCTGCTTTTCAATGTTTGCTCACATTATATCTCTTCGAGAGAATATTGTTCATTATTGAGGGAAATTAGGAAGGGTTTGGTCATACATAATAGATCTTTGTAGTTCATTTGCGGCTAGGGATTGTAATGCCTCTTTTAGCCAGATATTTGAGAATAGAACATTTGGTTATTGCAATAAAGAGGAAGAGATCCTTTTCATGACGCTAAGAACATTTGATTCTTTTTGTCACTCATGCTCGAGATCTGTGAATTTGAATAGCAGTAATCTTTTGACAGTATTGACAGCATACGGATTAAATCAGTTGGGTTTAGACAACAATATGTGGCCTATTTTTGTAACTCAATGCTGTTACGAAAAATTGTGGCGTGACTTCCGTCACTTGGAACATTCGAGTGTATGCTAATTTGATCTAGAAGTTTCGTGCATATTTAATTAGCCTTGTCACAATGACTGAGCAATTTATTTTAGCCGTTCACGTCTGCTGCTGTAAATAGTTTATATTGTAATGATACTTTATTTAGTATAGCCGGAACGTTCTAGACGCTTTGCTGTAAAGTATATAAGTAAATCGGTGTAGTGTTTAGATGGTTTTTATCCCAGGAGTGTTCGAGGAGTTTTACAGTAGTGTTTACTGAAGTGTGACGAAGGTCGCGTGTAATCGACAGAGGTCGTGTTTGTGAAGTGTAACAGAGGTTACGTGGATATTTGGCAAGAGGCCGTGTGTTTAAAGTCAAGTGTAGTTACAAGCCTAGCGTGTGCTTGTAGAGAAGTCCTGTGTGGAAATACTGCGTTCGTGTGGATTAAAAATTTCCTGTTGTGTTTCCGGAATCCCTGAGTTCTGATTAGACTACAAACTTCTCCGACCACTAAAAACATTCGAACCTGTAACAAATGCACACAAATCCAGGAAGGTTAAATTGCACCAATTGCGATATTCAAACTTCTAAGCCTGTTTACACAGAATATTTTCTTTACAATAAAATAAACAAATTTCTTAACACACAATACGTTGCTGTTTCACAAAAAAAATGACAAAAAAATGTATGGCTGTAATAGATTTAATTGCCATTTACAGAAAAATATGTTTACCAGTCATGGATGTTAACTTCAATAAATGTTCAAACGTTTCTTTTTTAACAGTCGTATGCACAGTATTTATATTCAGTAAAAACCATTTACAGGTGTTAAACAGATGTTCGAAAGCGGGGGCAGCTCTATAGCTAGTGAAAACTATTACTAGAAAAATAATAATGCCCCCGTAGTGTACTTGTTTGTTTTGCGTAGGCTGGCTACGAAATGTACAAAGATTTAGAACGCCTACAAAGCCATTGTACGACTCATTAAACCCTTTGTTTTGCAACATTTTCACTGCCGTTGTGGTTTGTATAAGGTCCCTGCTGTTGTGGTCTATAAAAAGTCACGATGTCGACATTTCAGCATCCTGTTTGCGATTTACACCTAGATATCATTGAAAAATTCCGGCTTGTCGTTTTGCACACTGGAAAACTCTATACCATTCGCCCATGGAAATTTCCGGAAATTCACAACGGAATTTAAATTTGTTTGAATGGAAAGCTTGTGCTCGTAGATTTCGGAAAATGCAGTTCCATTCGTCATTGCGAATTTGCAGAAATTCAAACTAAAATTTTTCATCGAACGGAAAGTGCCATTAATTTCAGTTTGCATGGCACGTGCTTTCTTAATTGTTTTTCTCATTACCATTTAGTGATTCTCATTAGCATATAAGAAACGGGTTATCCGAATTCACTCTAAAGCCCCGGCCAAACGATCGCAACATGCCAACGCAACATATCGCAACATTGTTGGGCGCAACATGTTGCGTGCGTTTGGCCACCCTGTTGCGACATGTTGCGACGTGTTGGGTGTTGTTGGCTCAAGTTTGGCCATTTTCAAACTTGAGCCAACAACACCCAACATGTCGCAACTCATCGCAACAGGGTGGCCAAACGCACGCAACATGTTGCGCCCAACAATGTTGCGATATGTTGCGTTGGCATGTTGCGATCGTTTGGCCGGGGCTTAATAAAACACAAACACAAATTTATTATGTTATCATTTTAATGACTCACCCTAAATGAGACATTCACTTATATTAACGTCAATTATTGAGAACTTTTAATAGACCTCCATCAGTTACAAAAAGACAAACTAGACAAGGCCATGTACAAATGTAAGACAATTATATAATTTCTAGTTCTCCGAAGTAAAATGTGTGTTAGTAATGACCTGACAAAAGGGTTTCAGACCAAAAGTCCAGTAAAAAAATGTTATCATAACAGAAAAAAATACTCTTTTTTGTAGCTCAACAAGAGAAATTCAGAAGAAAACTGAAGAGCAATTAACTGCTTCTCTTGTTTGTATTTCTCGTGTGAGTATTTGCTCATTTACCACCTTAATAAACAAGATAATTTATAATGTATAATCTTTACCTCAGCTTTAATCTTTTCAAACCTACAGTTTGTTTTCACTTTCAGAGGGGTTCTTAAAATTCACAAGCACACCACCTATCTCCCTCAGTCTTTATTCCTACTCTCCCATTGCCGAAATCCCATTTCAACCCCCAACCCCCAACACCGGCTACAATTTGGCATTTAAATACCCAAAAATATTCAGAAACTGTTCACCCTGGCAAAGAATTATTGATAATAGGTTCTTGTAAACAAAATCACTCCACTTTTGATGGTCTAAATTCTGGATTTTACTTGTGTGAGAAACTTCTAACAAAAAGTGTATATATGAAATTATGTTCCTTTGATTTACAAATCAGGCATGAATGGGATTTCAACTCATGACCTCTGCGACAACCATGCAATAACTTACAATAATATTAATTAATTATTATAATTAATTAATTAATAATTCAAAGTTACATGCCACAACATACCAAACTACTTCACATTATTAAGTGACACAGCTAGGGACAATTGTCACTTAAGATACAAATTTGTTTGTGATTTCTAAAAGATCAATGTAAGGGTCTTACATAAAACATCTAATTATAAGATTAAAACGTACTCGTCTGATGTAAGATAAACTATATAGTACAATAGGGCACTGTACTGTATGCTTGCTCTACACACTCTTCCGGGCAGAATAGTTCATAGATATATATCTTGTTTTTCAGACAAACTGTTAGCGGTCATACAAAAGAGTAACCTTGCTGTTGAGTTAAGTCTTGATGTGCACTTGAATTTAAACTGAAAATATGTGAACTCCAACAAAAGGTACATTAAATCTGGGCCAGTTCAGTAAAACTTAATACAAAATTTAATCAGCCACAAATTAACATTGTTAGCAGTTGTTACAATTACTTGGTAAAGGCTTCTAGAAGGGTTATACTTTTACAAAGCATCAGGTAGGAAGAACTAATTGATTTACTTAACTGGAAGACTATTGTAACTGCTAAGAAATGTTGGTACAGTGGAACCTCGATTTAACGAAGTCGCTGGGGACCGGCCAAATTTGTTCGTTAAATCTAGGGTTCGTTATATCGAGGTCATAGTTAATGATTGATTTGTAACACAGGTGACTTCTGTGGAAATACTATAGTGCCAATGTCTACGACATATAATAAGCCGTGACTGAAAGGTTGCTGCCTCTTTACCATAAGCTGGGCCGTACCTAGGATTTTTTGTCTGCGGGGGCAAACTCCAGAAACCTTCACAGGGATCTCCCGTATACAGACAGGGTTTCTAGTCGGACGTTTTGTTTTCACCCCTATTAGTTTTCCTGGCGGGGACAACTGCCCCCCTGCCCCCCCACTATGTACGGCCCTGATAAGGATTAAAGGATTTGCTGACTGTTGATCTGTGCACCGTTTATCTTCTGTCCCGTTTAGACGTTGTAATTCGTTACATCGAGGTATATTTTACGTTTGGGCTTCCGGATTACTTCGTTATATCGAGGAATTCGTTAAATAGAGGTTCGTTAAATCGAGGTTCCACTGTACAGTAGGCATCAAAATATTATCGGTGTGCGACATTTGCAGACTGCAGACTTGCAGACCTACCTGCAGACCTGCAGACTTTTGTGACATCGACAAACCATGTGACACTGGATAACAAGACTTTGCCATGCGCAGAACGTAATTGATCCTAGCGCGAAAATGGATCGTTCAGGTGAGCTTAATTTTTGTGCAGTCTTTTTTCTTAGTTTTCTTTTGGGACTAAACTGTTAACTGACTTGTTTTAACGGTGGCATTTTGCGTGACAAAGTAGCGTGACATAAATAGACTTTAAAAAATCTGACACCTGCTGCGAGTAGCCCCTCCGTTTCATTTTAATACCCGACATACCATTTATTGTTACTAGAAGTTAGAATTTGAAAGTCCTCGATAATGATTTCATTGTTTTAAAATCCCGCCACGGAGTCGCGCTACCATTTGTCTGCCCAATTTAGTCCAGATTTCATAAGAAAATGACTGGGCTGTTCAAAATCGGCCCGATTTTTAAAAATCTGTCGCAGTGCAATAAAATTTAGGAATCGGGCCGATTCTCATTCAGATAAAGGAAAGAAAATCGTGCCAAGGAATTGCAGCGTCGAAATAACCTTGGGCCAAATTGGGCCGACAAATCGTACGTTCCGCGTAAACCAGCAGTTGCAGAGGCATAGTTCATAGTTACGATAGTCGCAGCGCTACAAGTTTCCTTTGTCGAATATCATCAAAAAAGTGAAATATAAAAACCAGAAGGAAATCAAAATCTGCAGTTGAGTTAAATTATAAAGCATATAAGGTGATTACAAGTTCAAGGTGAAGTAACCCTGTGATCATTTCCCAGAAAATATTTAAGAAATAAAAAGTTCTGTTCACAACTACTGTCATACGTTTTCTTTATCACTTATCTCTTACTCGGTATTGGTACTAAAAAATGATAAGTAAGTTGGCTACACTACAAAGCATTAATTTCTCATCGCATGGGCAGGAGAGACTTGGTCCATTCTGGTGGTGCTGACTCAGGATTTAACCCGTAGCAGTCCCATCGAGGTTCGCTAAGGGCGTTAAGAAACGAATGAATTGCTAATTAATGTTTAACCAATTTTGACGGTTGCCACAGGCAATTTTACCTTATTGTATCGCGGGCGCATGCCCTCGTTGTAGAGTGACTAGGGCTAGGGCGGCCATCTTGACTATGTGGTGATTGTTAGACGCGAATTTGACTGTTCCAAACGTGTGGGAACAATTGTGGTCCTTTTGAGCCGGATGATTTGGACTTAGCGACATCAGAGCGTGGATTTCTACCGAACAGACGAATAAACCGTAATGGCGGACTCGAGTAAACAAGACGAAGACTTAACAAGCGCAGGACAAGACTTGCCGCCTTCGACGAAAGAAAACCCTCCTGAAGACGTTGTGACCGAACAGGAAAACAAAAGCGAGAAAGATGGGAGCACAGTAAGTACCGCTAGTGCTGAAATTCATTCGTTACGTACCAACAAGAAATCTGCCAAGACAAGACTGACAAAAGCAAAGAATCAGTTGACTGAACTTTTGGAGAGTAACACATTAAATGGAACCTTGCCAAGTAAAAACACTGTACGAAGGGCAGTGAACAAAATTAAAACGGAGTTAACTATTGTTGAAAAAATCGTTGCCAGTCTTAAAGAAGTTTATGCACTGAACGAAATTGAAGATGCAGATACAATTATTGAAGCACTTGACAAAGAAGCGGATGAAATAATGGCGTCAGTTGACGAAATTATAGAGAATGCCGAAAAGCATGTACAAGAGAGACTTGACCAGGGAGAGGAAGAATCAGTTTTGCTTTCAAATAAATCGCATGTAAATGATGGCAAAGTTTCCTTGGCATCCTCATTTGTAAAACAGAAGCAACTGGAAGAAAAACAGGCCAGCGAACGCCTTGCTCAAGTTGAAAAAGAGCAAAAACAGAAGGAATTAGAGCTAGCAAAAATAACTACCGAACTTCAACTGGCCAAACAGCGGGCAGAGGAGGCACGAAAGGTAGCTGCTCTAAATCAACAGAGAGCAGATGCGGCAGAGCGAGAATCTGGGCTGCACAATAAGGATGGCATTTCCCTGGGCATCTCCTGTTCCCCTGATTTAGAGTATGAGAAGAATGCTTATGGCCAGTACCATGGAAGACCGGTACAAAGGAGCTTACCTGTCAAATTGAAGGGCGTGGAGAGTTTTCAGGAGAAGATAAAGCCGACTATGAGCCTTGGAGGGCAGCCTTTATGTCTGTTGTTGATGTAATGGATATTCCTGTTGGAGAAAAAGTGTTACGACTTCAAAGCAGCTTGACTGGAAAAGCCCTGGCATTAGTCAAAGACCTGGGATTCTCTCTGAATGCTTATGAAAGAGCCATAGAAAAACTTGAAAAGAAGTATGGAGGAGAAAGGCGTTTACAGATCAAACATCTGACTGCTCTGCGTGGCTGGCAAAAAGTTCGACCCCGAAACCTGGAGGATATGGAGAGCTTTCAAGGTATACTGGAAAGAGTTTTCATAGCACCGAAAGACTGTGGGCCAGGTCAAGAGCTTCAGGGACACAATCTTAGTCTCACAGCAAAGGAGAAGCTTTCTGAAGATGATGTGCAGGCATACAAGCATTGGCTAATTGATCATTCTCTAGAAGACAGCTTCGAATCCCTTATAGACTGGGTAGAGATCTGGGTTCAAATCATGGAAGAGGCAAGGGAAGAGACGAATGGTTTCGGGAAACGAAAATTTGATTGGTCACTGACAGAAGGAGGTAAAAATGGTTTTCGAGGCAACCGAGTTCGTGGCAGAACCTTTACCACCAAATCAAAGTCAAGAAGCTGTGTGGTTGACACATGTAAGCAGAACCATCCACCATGGGTATGCAAAGCCTTTAAAGAGCTACCTGTTCAGAAAAGAAAGGAGCTTATTGGAAATGCTAATCCCTGTTACCGCTGTCTAGCTGCTGGTCATCACAGTAAGGAATGCCCTAATGCGAAGCGATGTGGAGTTGATGGATGTTTAAGTACTAACCACAGCGGCTATCTTCATGAAAGTATGCCCCATCATTCAAGAGACCGATCGCAAGGCCAATTAAATGTGAATGCCTCACCTTTCCGACCAGATGACCAGCCGAACTTGGAACCAAGAACCCTGCAGGCAACAGGAATAAGCACCTGTGACCCGGCACCAGTAAACCTCAACCCTCGAGAACAGACACACAATACTACCCATGTCGAACATGTGTCGCTGATGATTCTTCCAGCTATGATCAGTAACAGGAATAAAGAACTGAGGGTGAATGTCATGCTAGACCCATGCTCCACCAGTTCCTACATTTCTGAGGATGCTGCCGAAGAGCTCGAGTTACAAGGACGAGAGCTGAATCTTACGATTGCAGGAACAGGAGGGACAGAAGTTAAGACGCGTTCACGCAGGGTCGAACTCACTGTGACAAACCTAAATGGTAAATTTTCAAGTCCTTTGCAAGCTCATGTCCTTGATAATATTGCTGGCGACACTCCAGCTATTCGCTGGTCAGAACTGAAAGATAAGTGGCCTCACCTTCGCCAAGTGCCATTCGAAAGTGTGTCGAGGAGGCGCCAAATTGATGTCATGATTGGAAGTGACCATACATATTTTGTAACGTTTTGTTAGTTTCACAAGAGTATGTATATTAGGTTGCATAATACTGCTGAGTATTTTAAGCGTGCTTGTAAGGTGTCTCAAGGGGCTAGTACACTATTTAAGGTTCGTCAAGTTATGCAAGAGCCATTCGGGGCATCTCTTTCATCCCTAGTTTTTATTGCCATGTCAGATACCGAAACAGCGAGCGTCCCTCACGCGTCTTTGGAAACTAGCAACGCCGGAGACTCTGCTCAACTGAGTGCTCCTTCCTCGGATACGTCCTTATCAAACGCTGAAACTTTGCGGTTATTTTCCCAGCTTGTGGACGCCAAATTTGATCGAAAGTTCGCCGCCTTCAAGCGCGATCTCGAGGACAAAGAAGCTACCACACAATCGCAGCTTAAGAAGCTGAAAATCGAATCGAAAGCTGAAATTCCTTTACTTTCAAGGGAAACAAAGTACAGTACGAACTTAACATCTCTTTGCACGACTTAGTGGACGGCGCCATTAAGAACATTTCGAAAGGAAACCTTTCGGCGGCGATTTCTGAACTTGAATCGGTGAAGACACTTATTACAAAACGAAACAAGCTTATTCGCTTTGCGGATAAGAGTCCCGCGGGCTGGACAGCCGTCGAGGAGTACGAGTCAGATGAGTTAGCGGAGGATTCTGATGATGAAAGGAAGCTTCGTTCAGCAGAGAGACGGGCATTGGCCAAGATCCGCGAGAAGAAGCGTAGGACATCGTCTGCCCGACCTAGCTATACACATACCCGTCAGCCATCGAGTGAAGCTTCTTCTGTTGGACCTTCCAATACTTTTCCTGTTAATCAGCAACTTTTTCGTGGGCAGTCCTTTCGCGAGCGTCGACCTCAACCTTCAGACAAGTGCTTCAGTTGCGGGCAGAGAGGCCATTGGGCAAATTGAACTTCCTGCCCCAGCCGCCTTAGAGGAACCGTTGCAGTTCCTTCAAGCAGCAAGGCCGCAAACTGACGACAAGCACAAGGTTACATTACAGAGATTAGGCAAAGATGAGTATAATTTACTGAATTTAGTTACATGCTTAAATGACTTTGATCCAGTGGAACTTGTCGAGAACTCTGTTGATGCGCCTGATTTATCTAGTGATGTAATAAGTCCCGAATATCAGGAAGGAGTTCCTATCGTTAAAGTTAAAGGTAGTCTTAAACACAATGTAGCTTTTTGGGAGCATATAGGCGCTTCTCGTTTCATTCGCGATACTGTTGTATTTGGGTATAAGATCCCCTTGATTTACACTCCACCCCCAGCGAGATTTGGCAATAATCGATCTGCCATTCAGCATAGTGAATTTGTAGAACAAGCTATTTCTGATCTTCTCGTAGCGGGCTCAGTGGTTGAATCTGGGTGTGCCCCTACTGTGGTTAACCCCTTATCCGTTTCCATTCAGGCCAATGGTAAGAAAAGGCTCATATTAGACTTACGATTTCCAAATCAATTTGTTAGGAAATCCAAGATTAAATTCGAGGACGCGAAAACCATGCTTTATTCCTTTATCGATTGTTCTCAGAATTGGCTCTTTTCCTTCGATATCAAATCTGGTTATCATCACATTGACATTTTTCCCCCAGACCAAGAGTTTTTAGGCTTTTCCTGGTCTAAGGATGGGGTTACTCGATTTTATAAATTTACTGTTTTGCCGTTCGGCATTTCCACCGGGCCTTATATTTTTACACAAGTTCTGAGGCCCCTTATACGTTATTGGTGTCTCCAGGCTATTAGAATTGTTGTTTATTTGGATGATGGCTTAGGTGTATGTCCAACATTTTCTGACTGTTATTCCCAGTCTATGGCTGTGAAATCAGACTTGTCCCGAGCGGGCTTTGTAGCTAATAGTATTAAAAGCATATGGGTCTCAGTTCAGTCTCTCACATGGCTGGGCTGTCAATGGGATTTAAAGCATAGTTTGTTATTTATTCCTGTGGAAAAAATCGACAGGCTACTAGCGAGTATTGATATTGTGCTCCTTCAAAGTAGATTACCAGCCAGGCAACTGGCCTCTGTCACCGGAAGTATTATTTCTAATATGCTTGTTTTTGGCAACGTGTGTAAGCTGATGACCAAAAGCCTACACAGGGCTCTCGATCGAAGGCGAGGGTGGGATTCCTGTGTTGAATTAGACCCATGCGCTCGCAAAGAGTTAGAGTTTTGGAAGAATAACGTTTCTAACTTGAATTCTAGGTCGTTTCTCAATACTGTTCGTAAGCCATCTCGCATTGTTTATTCAGATGCTAGCGCTACTGGCTGTGCTGCCTTTATCGCAATTGATGATACGCCTGTCTCGCATATTAACTGGGATTCATTACAAATGAACCAGAGTTCTACCTGGAGAGAACTTCACTGTGTCAGTTTTGCTCTGAAAAGTTTTGCTTGCCTTCTCTCAGGCTGCGATGTTAAGTGGTTTACTGACAACCAAGCAGTTCCTTCGATTGTTCATTCTGGTAGTATGAAGGAGCACTTGCATATCTTGGCGCTCGACATATTTCAGACCGCCAAAGATAATAAGATTGACATTGAAGTTGAGTGGATACCTCGTACTCAGAATGAGAGGGCAGATTATTTGAGTAAGCTTGTTGATTATGATGACTGGACAGTCAAAGATTGTTATTTTCATGCTGTTACCTCTGTTTGGGGCCCCTGCTCAGTAGACTGTTTTGCTAGCTACAAAAATCGCAAGGTTTCCCAGGTTCTATTCCAAGTACTTTAATCCAGATTCCTTGGGTGTCGATTCACTCGCCTATAGTTGGGTCGGCGAAACATGTTGGCTTGTGCCACCTGTTTCGCTAGTTAAGAAGGTCATCCTTCATGTTTGCTTGTGTCGTTGTCGGGGTTTTTTGGTAGTTCCTTATTGGCCGTCAGCCCATTACTGGCCCCTTTTGGTGGAACGCGGGGGTGTTTTCAAGTCATTTGTTGCAGATTGTCTCTACGTTGAGAATGGTAAGGATGTTTTTCTCCATGGGGGGAACAAGAGTTCCCTTTTTGGATCAGAGAATTTTAGTACCCCAGTGCTCTTTCTGTTGCTCGATGGTGCTGTACGGGAATCGGTATAGGTCGCTGTGGAGTTGTAGGCCGCTTGGCCGCTGGGTCGCTGGGTCGCTGGGTCGCTGGGTCGCTGGGTCGCTGGACCACTGGGCCTCTGAGCCAGTTTACGACGAACGCACTAGTTTTTGCTAGTACATGAAGATTGTCCGTTTTTACGCCACTGGCTGTTTGTATGTAAGCCGTTTTTTGTCTGGTTGACTTTTTTCATTATTGAGGTTTCTTATTTTCACTGAACTTGCTCAGTCGTTTGTTCATAATTATTTTTCTTTTCTTATTATGTTTGTGTTTCTACAAGGTGGACGTGCGTTTGCTTTGAAGATTGCTCATCTAAAGGATTCAGAGCTTCGTAAGTTAGCAGCCGATCTTCCCTTGCGTACCATCGAGGCGAAGGCTCCTTCGACGACGGACCGTTACTCAAGAGCTTTTCAAAAATTCAGGGAATGGTCTTCACCTTACAACGAGGTCGTTTGCCTGCCAACGGACGAGATATCAGTTGCTCTTTATTTAGAGTCCCTGATTCAGGTGGTTCCCCTTATTCTTCCCTTGAGTCTGCTTGCTATGGTATTAATTGGGCGCATAATTTGCATGGTTTTCAAAGTCCCTGCGATTCCAAATTGGTTAAGAACGTGCTTGAGGCAGCTAAAAGAAGTCTTGCGAAACCTGTTTCCAAAAAAGAACCCGTTACCCCAGCTATGATCATTGTAGGGCGGGAGGTGCTTCCGCGGCCGCTAACGCAGGCGTTGGCGATCGGCTTTTTAAGCGTCATGGAAGGTGGAAATTGGATCAAGCTAAAGACGGTTATATTAAGGACAATCTAGATTCTCTGCTCTCAGTGTCTAA
>JAHPZR010051434.1:0-12841 GCA_019787425.1 Platygyra sinensis | reverse complement strand
GTTAATGGAAAATAAAAATGGAAAAAAGTAAAATGATAATTTTTACGAGAGGACCGCTGCAAGGTTTCATTTTTTCAGGTAAATTTTTTATACGGTCGGCAAGGATGATTGACGTCCACCAAAAGGTTTTGTCTATACTTTTTTTTTGCGCAGAAGGTCGCGTATAATTGATAACCGCCGTAACATAAAACGATTTTCAAGGAGCATTTAAACACCCGACAAGTCAAAACAGCGTGGCACAAGATGTCATCAATATCTTGTTATCATAAAATAATCGTGATATGATGCGGTCACGGCCATGAGTGAACAGTTTATTGTGTCGACCTCAATACGTGTTTTAAAACAGAAAAGTTTTAATTTTAGCCTTATTAGCCTTTGGCAAAATACTCTATTTTAGTAGCTCATGTTGACTCATCCCTATACAATACTTCCTAAATGTCATAAAACATGTTCCACATGCACTCGCAGCACTTCACTTTCAAATGGAAACTGCTAGTTTACCCCAATAAATTCCCCCGGGGGGGGGGGGGGGGTACTCGATATATTCTTGGGTGGGGAGGTGCGGCCCGGCCCCTCATACCCTGACCCTGTTTAAGACAAAAATCGCTGATTTTCCTACCCTGTTTAAGACAGAATTCCGATTTTTGATACCCTGTTTAAGACATAGATTAAAAGTTGTGGTTACAAATTGTGTGGCTTTCTTGTTGTGTAATCAATGGAAATTTAATGTGCCTGGTATCAATGCCAAAGTCAACGGAAGTCAACATTAATTTACAAGAGCTTACAAGTAAAAATTTTGCTGTTTATCGTCCAAGAAAAGATATCCCATTCAAGACAAAAATTGATAAATCGATACCCTGATTAAGACAAAACATGACAAATTCGATACCCTGTTTAAGACAAAAATCCCGAAAAACACACCCTGGCTGGCCGCACGTCCCCATTAAGCCCTTATAAGGGAGTACCCCCCCCCCCCGGGGATAAATTCTAAAACGGAAATGTCATGAGCTTTAATGTAGGAATAATACAAGAATATTTTCAGCCTTAAATCGGCAGAAAAATAAGAAAAAACATTCTTATAAAAGAAAATAGTGTACGAGCAAACGTTTCTCAAAAGCAGAACAGAAGTGACAAATATGCAAATTAGAGTCAAGCTTTTTGTCGGTGTCATGTCCTCAACGAAATTTACATTTACATTTGGATCCCTGCCAGTCACCCAGTCGTCACATGGGCTCTACGCTACATACGATTACTCAGTAAAAATAAGCCATCCAAATAAACGAGATGCCAAAGGAGTATTTCAAACTTTATTCCTCCAGAGCTAACCAGAGAAAAAAAACTGGCAAAAAACAGAGGTGCCAAACTCTGCAAATTACACGCGGATAACAACGGGAGCCACACAGACATATATGACCTCTATACTCTAACGAAATGTCCTCCTGAAAACACAGGATTATTGCTTAGCGAAATATTCATATGTCCCCCGATCGTACCATACAAAAGGGGCAGATCCTAAAAAATATACTAGTTCGAGCAAAACTTCCTAAGCGGCTATTACACGTGGATGGGAGTCGCGCAGGCCTGTCACCTTATTGTTATCCTTGGGTAATTCTGACGATGGAGGGTACTGTATTTAGCTATTTAGTTGCAACTGAACCACACTGGCCTCGAATTTCCAGTATACTTCAGGATTTCCTACGATACCCTCTGAGCTGTTTTTCTCCCAAAATCCATCTTCAGGATCTCTGAAAGCGTTTTCAATATGTTTTAGATCATAATCTCGGCCATTTCGAAGCGAATTTATTTGATCGCGCTGCTATAGTAATGGAGGCCGGCAAAAACAGACGCTTTTCCGAGACGCTTGAACTCGAGACTCGTGGAAAAGACTCCGATCCCACAAGTCCTCGCGCATGTCTCTTTGCTGGCCGCCCATAAGCGTTTGCGGGAAAAACGTCGATACCTTGCGGGCGTACAAGCGATCAAATCGAGATTTTTTGCGCCTATACAATCTACCAGAAATACCTACATTCTCTCTTCTCCAGTCTTCCTCTATATTACGCGGGGAGTCCTATGGTGCCTCCTCGGGTTTTTGGCCCTCTGGGGCCAAAAACCCTGCGGGGGCAATTATTAACTGGGAAACGCCTTTTGAAATAAATGAGTTTTAGGAGCCTTCTTGAAAGTTCGCTGGACTCAAGTTGGGTGCCTGCCGAAAGTGGGAAAATAGCACATATTGCCGACGCTCTAAAAAATAAAGTAATATTCGATCAGAAGTCCCAATTCTTTTTTTCAACTATGGATATATCATAGCAGTTTGTTTAGCAATGCTGCATTTATAATTTAATGTTTGTACCTTTAACAGTTAAAAGAATATTTTAATTTTTATTTCTCAGTATCAATCGAGTTTTGAACCCAACAAGAAAATAGCTCTAGCTTTGAAAGAAAATTTTAAAAAATGTGGCACTTGTTTGAAATGGCTGAACTGCATGAATAGAAAGTATAAATGGCCCTTAATTTAAAACAACGCTAATAAAATTTGTCAGGTTGCTCACTACGTTTTCAAAACTAACGACGGCTTAAAATTCAGGGAATTTTCAAAATATTCCAGTGAATAAGTAATACACTCGCCTTCGCCAAGTGCTTCGATAAATTCACGTAAATCTCTTGCCTAGCTTCAAGATTACAGTTTTATTCCTTTGCGGTCACCCTTGAAACCTAGTTAGCAATAAAACTGCAAGCTTTTCCTTCCAGCTGTAGTTTTATGTACAAGGTACATTTGTACGTTCCTCCGAGTCATCTGTGCCTAGCGTGACGGTCACATTCTTCGATGTTCTTTGTATCACTGACCCTTTTTTTCTCGAAGCCAGTTTTATCCTGATCCTGTAGAGTCCTCTTTCGGTCCTCTTGAAAGGTTTGTAGAAGCACTCTTTTGGACAACTCTCAACACACATACATGTATGAACAATGAACGATGATCCAAGAACTTTATTTGTCGCTGATTCGTCATTTTAACATTATGTTTGCTGCTTATTGCACACGTTATTCTTTGCATTTATTATCCGGCGAGCGATCAGATGGAACAAGCAACCGATGAACCGCGAATTGTTTTGCCAATCTAAAATAGTGACTATTAAAGTCGATAAACTTGACTGTAGTCTTGGAGTCTCATATTATATTTTTCCTACACAGAGTCAAACATTTCGCCCCATCTCGAGGATACGGACTCAACTTTACAAAGTGTTCGACAACATTCATTTCTAAAAGACAAATTCCATCATTTGAATGTGACTCGAGTTGGAACATTTAACGTGTACGATGCGTTTGATTGCACCTTTGAATGCCTCAGTAATCCTTCGTGCCTTTCTGTAAACATGGCCGCCTTCAAAGGAGCTAACGGAGACATTTGGTGCGAGCTGCTGTCCTCTGATAAATACAGAAACTCCACAGAGTACAAGAGAAACAAGAGTTCACATCACTTTTCTATAAAGGTGGGGAACATTGCATAGGTATTAACTAATCAGTGATGCGTTTTGTTGTTTTTATTATTGATGATTTGTTTTGCCTCGTTCTGTTTTGTAATTCTTTTCCTTACAACAACTTCATGTAGAACAAAAAAAAAATAATTATTACGATGGCGATGACAACCACAAGATTATGATGATGATGACGACGACGACGACGACGACGACGATAAAGCTATAATTGTCAGCCACTATTTTGTTGACAAAGTGAATGTTAATCTTTTTACAGTCACCCTGTTCTTCTTCGCCTTGTCAAAACGGAGGTACCTGTGTGGCGAAATACAAATATGACACATTTGAATGCCTTTGTCATAAAGGTTTCTCCGGAAAAAAATGTGAAAAAGGTAGATGGAATCCACAATTCACTTTTTGTTTTAATAAACGCAGCAACGTACAATGAGGAACAGTGTTATCTCCCATTTCTGCTTTTGCCTCCGAGTTAATTTAACATTTGTTATTTGAAGATAGTTTTCAATTGGTTCGGTGACATTCCCAGTCAAAATACATTACTTGATGTCGCTTCAAGTTTTGAAACTTTAACGTGGCTCTGGACCCTATGTACAATTTATTTTAAAACTTTGCTAAAAATTGAGTACTATCATGCTTATTAAAATCCGATAATACAAAAAAAAACAGTCTTTCGTTATTGAATTATAAACCCCCAAAGCTCTAATTTAGAGCGTTTTTACCAGGTCCTACTGTTGCTATGGTAACCTGTCGTGTTAAGAAAATGTTAACAACGTGTTCACCAATGATTTGGCAGTTTTTTGATACCATGATTGTAGCACCAAGTGATAAAGAGTGGTTATCTAAGTCCTGAAAACTGTTTTGAGCCACCTTAAGTAATGTTATAAAACGTTCTATCACTATAAACAATTCGAATGCTGGTAAGACGAAGGTGGCTCTGAAACCCCTTCAAGGAATTTTTTTAAACTTTGCAAAAAGTTGCATCTTATCATGCTGATTACAATTCAATAATAAAAAATGGGGGTCACCGAGCTCGTTTTTAAGTGATAAGCGCTTAAAGCTAAAATTAAGGGTGTTTTTAGCAGGTCATATTGCTGCTATGGTAACCTATTGTGCCACAAAATTGACAGCAACTTGTTCACCGATGATTGAGCAATTTGTTGATACCGTGATTTTAGCATCAACCGATAAAGAGTGGTTATAATGATCCATCAAACTGTAAGTCTTGGAAAGTACTGGAAACTGTTTCCAGGCACCTTAAGTTTATATTAACTATTTTTCAATCAGTTATTTTGTTTGCAGCTTGTTTACTATTTTGTCTTATATAATAATCTACTAAATTCAATTTGAGAGAGGCGGTTTTTCTTCACTAAAATGCGCATTACTTTAATATAATTGATCTGAAGCGAACGAATCTTTTGTTTCTGTGTCTTCCATTTGCAGCTCCTGAGTCTTGCAAGAAACTTCATGATGTAAACATGTAAGTCTGTGAGCTCAGAGGAAAGACGTAACGTTTCTCACAGGACGTCAACCACGTGAATTGCAATTGTCGTTCGGACGAGCCAAATAATTCTTAACGCCCTTTAGAAACGATAGCTACAACAGAGTTCACAACTTCAGCCACTTTAGACAAAGTTTATTGAAGCGATACGTTGGGACGTGACGTAGACCCTCAAAAACCTTGTAAAAAACGGTAAAAGCGGTAAACCAAGCGGTGTAACAAAGCGATAACCAAAGCGGTTTCGAAGAAATAAGAAGTAAATATAACGAAAACTATAATTAAACTAACTAGAAGGAACACGAAACTTAAAAACAATCGTTCCGAGAGAGGAATGAACTATAAAATACAAAAAAAATTGCGAAGTCTTTCGTAATCTCCTGGAAAATTCTAGCCAAGGCCAAAACTTATAGTAATCTTACTAAACGATGTAATCTATGTAATACCGAGAAATTCTATATTATATATAAACAGGCCATGGCAACGCCTAACAAACGTAATGAACTCGTATCAACTTGCGGGCACAAGCGAAAGTTTCTTCTTAAATTCAATCGCATCCTCAATAACCAATGAAATGTTTATTACTATTGCTCTTCAAATTTGAATTTTGCAACGATCATACTGTTGATGGATATAAACCCTAGCGATGCTACAGTGGATATGGAATTTAACTGATGAGTGGACCAACTCTTTGTTGGTCTACGAAACAGACCTGTATTAAAGTCCATATGAAACTACATTGAGTAGAAATACATTGTTATTACCGCTCCATTATTGTTGAGCACTAATCTGTTGGGCGGGGGAGGGGGGGGGGGGGGTGGCGTTTGTTTTAGAACTGATTAAGTATATATCAGCTCTGCGGTATATAACTCGAAAAAACTGTGGAAACATTCGCCAAATTTTCACTCGTGTTGCTACAACTCGATCGAAACACAGAACATGTTTTCTATTTCTTAAATATGGAATAAGCTGATAATTTCCGTCTAAACCTATTTAAATAGTCTAATTTTAATCCCTTAGTACTGGACACTTTAATATTCAACAGGTTGAAGGTGAATCAGCTGGTTACGCTTCACGTGGACTCAAAACCAATTTCTATGTTGTGTCACTTGGGAGATTTTGGATGTGGAGATGGAGGATGGACACCAGTCATGAAGATTAACGGCAACAAGGTGTGGCATTTACAGAGCTTTTCCTAGAGAGCTGGGAGCTGCAAGATTTAATGACTTCCGAGAAATGGGCAGACAGATCGCCCAAGTTTAACTGATATAACTGATGATATTACAGTTCCCCCTCCCCCCCCCCCCCCCCCCCATCACGAGTCTCATAAGAAAGAACATTGTTTTTTTTATTGGAAAGTTAGGCTTGCACGGATGCACCTCAATGTCGCATTTTCTAACGTCATAATGTTCAATTGCTCACAAATGTTTCTGTCGTAGTTGTTACACAATTCATAAATTGTTAATTTCTTTCACCACATATTTTTTTAATTGTAAACGAAACAGGGTCCTCTATCCTAGTCAAATTAGAATTCTGAAATGTTGGTTTTATGGAAGGAGGAAAGCCGGAGAAAAACCCTCGGAGCAAGGACGAGAACCAACAACAAACTCAACCCACGTAAGACACTTGGGCGGAATCAAACCCAGGGCACATTGGTGGGGTGCGAGTGTTCCCACCATTGGGCAATCACTGCTTCCCAGACTTTACAGCGATGGTAGTGATCATGTAGTAGAAAGCCTCTACTGGTCTTTTGCTTTCAGAGCAGCTGTTTGTTCCTGTCAGTAAATAAAGAGATAAATATATAAATGTATCGATTTAACTTAAAATTAGTTAAGTCTGTGATGTTATATGAATGTTTTATCCTATCTCTTCTTTTCAGAACTCTTTTCATTATGACTCAGGATACTGGAGTGATAAAAGTGAATACAACCTTCGTGGAGGAGAGACTGGGTTTGATGCACAAGAGACCAAGTTACCGACCTACTGGAACACATCCTTCTCGAAGATCTGTCTTGGTATGAAGATCGGTCAACAGATCAACTTCACTGTCATCAACAAGCAGGCCAACTCTCTGTACTCACTGATCGCTGATGGGCAATACCGCGCCACCTCATTGGGCAGGAACACGTGGAAGACGTTGATTGGTTCACAGGCCTCCTTGCA
Organism: Platygyra sinensis; assembly: GCA_019787425.1. Classification (NCBI taxonomy): domain Eukaryota; kingdom Metazoa; phylum Cnidaria; class Anthozoa; order Scleractinia; family Merulinidae; genus Platygyra; species Platygyra sinensis. The sequence continues at coordinate 5,695 of JAHPZR010051434.1, read as the reverse complement.
GCTAAACTGTAACATGGAAGGCTTCAATGCTGTGGGAAATTCTAATTCCAATTCTAAAGCAAGAATCGGCATTCTTGGTAACAACGAAAATGACTGCAGCAGCTGTGATTCCAGAATCGGGTTTGGTGCTGGAGGATCTCCTGGTAACTCCAACACGTGTGGAAACGAAGCAGCACACTCACCAGATAATGGATACAAACACATCAAAGCCATGGGTTACATCCTGGTTCAGTGAGACGAAACTGACACAGAAACTTTAGAAACCTATAGAAGAGGTATTGTTAGAAAAGCAGAAAAGTGCAAATTAGAGACTAAAACGATTTCAACAGATTGATGTTAGCAGTGTGTTAGTTTTTCTTTTGTTTTTTTGTTTGTTTTTCTCTTTATAGGAAATAGCTTTCAAATATATGACAAATAAACATGTGCTGGAAATTGACTTAATCGACTGATATTTGAGTACTTTTCATGCATGCATTATACATAAGATGAGCTCCATCCTCCAGCCTCCAGCAATTGATGTTCATCCTCACAAATCAGGGAAACGTAATGGGGCACAAGTAGTATCTTCCAGAGGACCAGGTTAATTGTATGCGATGCTCTTGTTCACCATTAACACATTCAATCATTTTGTTGAGCAAAGATCCCTGTCAATATCGTTAGAGTTTCCCCACCTCCTCAGAATAAACTAATAATAATCCTTGCCCCTAGCTAGAAATAAACAACCATTACTAATCAGAATACTTCGCGGCCACCTCTGTTTCCTGATTCTACAAAATCAAGAAAATCGCAAAAATATACAATTCAGTTCTAAGTTCTGATTATTATAGATATGAAATATTTGATTTTCAGGCCATGATTAACCCAATATTAGATATAACTATTCAAATATCAGAACTCTGAAACTTGAAATCAGAATTTAGAAATCAGAAATCTGAAATCAGAAATCAGAAATCAGAAATCAGAAATCAGAAATCAGAAATCAGAAATCAGAAATCAGAAATCAGAAATCAGAAATCAGAAATCAGAAATCAGAAATCAGAAATCAGAAATCAGAAATCAGAAATCAGAAATCAGAAATCAGAAATCAGAAATCAGAAATCAGAAATCAGAAATCAGAAATCAGAAATCAGAAATCAGAAATCAGAAATCAGAAATCAGAAATCAAAATCAGAAATCAGAAATCAGAAATCAGAAATCAGAAATCAGAAATCAGAAATCAGAAATCAGAAATCAGAAATCAGAAATCAGAAATCAGAAATCAGAAATCAGAAATCAGAAATCAGAAATCAGAAATCAAAATCAGAAATCAAAATCAGAAATCAGAAATCAGAAATCAGAAATCAGAAATCAGAAATCAGAAATCAGAAATCAGAAATCAGAAATCAGAAATCAGAAATCAGAAATCAGAAATCAGAAATCAGAAATCAGAAATCAGAAATCAGAAATCAGAAATCAGAAATCAGAAATCAGAAATCAGAAATCAGAAATCAGAAATCAGAAATCAGAAATCAGAAATCAGAAATCAGAAATCAGAAATCAGAAATCAGAAATCAGAAATCAGAAATCAGAAATCAGAAATCAGAAATCAGAAATCAGAAATCAGAAATCAGAAATCAGAAATCAGAAATCAGAAATCAGAAATCAGAAATCAGAAATCAGAAATCGAAATCAGAAATCAGAAATCAGAAATCAGAAATCAGAAATCAGAAATCAGAAATCAGAAATCAGAAATCAGAAATCAGAAATCAGAAATCAGAAATCAGAAATCAGAAATCAGAAATCAGAAATCAGAAATCAGAAATCAGAAATCAGAAATCAGAAATCAGAAATCAGAATCAGAAATCAGAAATCAGAAATCAGAAAATCAGAAATTCAGAAACTCCAGAAATCGCCAAAATGCGCAAATCGCAATACCTGAAATCCGAAATCCACAATTGGAGAATATCCGAAATCAAAAGCTCGAGTCAGGAAAGTGCCACTTGCGATATGCGGTCTCGTGGCCACAATCACGTTGAGTGGTGCCCAGTTTGACGGATGTCCTTCACATTTTTGAATATAGAAAATCGGTAAAATCGTCTTTATTTTCCACTCCGGGGGTGTGTGTAGAGAGATTTTAATGTTACGTTCTGGTATCGTTTGGTCAAGCGGGGTGAGGGGGTGAGTCTTGGGGGAAATTCTTCTGTGTCACGATAACTTCAGCGAGAAGTGGTAGGAGGAGGTTGGATGGAGTGTACACGTCGGGACGGAAATTTCCGTGCCTCTTTAAGAAAAATACTTTGAGATGAATCGAATCTTTTCTGGTTGCATTAGTGTACTGCGACCAAGATGTGTGTGCAACTCCTAACTTGAGGGAGGCTAAGGAAGAGATAAAGAAAACAGCGTATTACGTTTAGCGACAGCGAATTAGATTTAGCGAATATTGATGAAACAAATGGACGCAAACCATAGTCTTTGTGGGCCATTTTGTAAATATTGTTAAACGCCTTTTAAAGAACACCTCGAGAAGTCAAGGATAATTGCCTTATCTTGTTCCTTAGCCCCTAAAGCTAAAGAGAGGAATATGCCACACATCTTTGTCGCAGTAAACTAAAGCAATCAAAAAAGATTTCGAATTCATCACAAATCAAGTTTTCTTAAAAGAGGCAGGAAATTGGCCGTCCCCGACGTTACACTCCAATCCCCGCCCCTTCCCCTTACTTTTTCGCTGAAGTTATCGACACAGGAAGTTTAAAAATACTCACCACCTCCCCCGCTTAGAAAAACGATACCAGAAGTAACATTAAAATCTCTCTAGCCACCCCCGGAAGGGAGAAATAACGACGATTTTACCCGACTCGATATTCAAAATTAATGACATCGCAAACTAGGGATAAACCGTGGGGATTGTCAGAAACTGCATACTGAGCGCAAGTGGCCTTTCTGGTGTCCGTGGGTCTTCGTCTCATTCAATTTTGTGTTTAAACATCGGAAATTGAAAAAATTGGTGTCAATGTTTGATTGTTTCATGATGTTTATTCATAAAAAAATTAAGGAAGCGCCTAAATTGAAAATATCTTGACTATTTGCCTTTCGGTAGAAACATTGAAGTAAGGCACTTATCTGTTTTAACTTTACTCTAGTCAAACCAATAGAAGAGAAAAAATGAAAATGAGTCGTGCAATTGTTGGTTGTGTCCGGACAATGTTGAGCAATCTTGTGACAACGGGGGCTTAGTTTTTCTGTTTTCGAGGAGTCTCAAACCTGAAAAATTAAGAATCACAAAAATTGGAAAAATTGAAAATTGAAATCCAATTTTCAATTTTTTGTCTCAGGGCAAAGACGGTGCGCACTCGAAAATGACATAAAGTAACCCCAGGGTGAGCTGGAGGAGGGGAACGCTCGTCGTGGTCCGCCAGTCCCTAAGCGGCCGTCTGCCCTCCGCCATCTTGAATGTCGGAGAGACCCCTTAGAAAGATGTTTTTCTAGCAAGGAAGCGGCAAATTAACAGTCTTGAGCAGGTCCTTTGTACCACTCTGGACGAACGTATCATTGAAGTACGTGGGCGGATCTTGTTGTGACTCAGCGGAAAATACACTCTGAACGCCCAGTTTGTTTGCTAAAAAGCGTATCCAGATAGGAGAGGACGTCAGTTCGATGCTCACACCAGCAGTAATTTTTGGAAATCGCTCTGACAGTCTCTAAAGAAACACTCACAAAATACCATACAAAGAAGTTGGAAAGAATCTTCCCGTGGAAATTCGGTGAAAATGTCTGACTGCCAGGGCGAGTTTAAGACACAGCCGTTCTCTAAACAAAACCTTCGCAAACTGACCCTCGACCACTGAGTCCTCTCGACTATCAGGATAGCGCTTTTAGCAACAAACCTGACTTTCAGAGTGTATTTTCCGCTGAGCTCACAACAAGATCTTTCAACGTACTCAATGCTGTACGTTCGTCCATAGTGGTAAAGACTGCTCAAGACTGGTTAAATTTGCGCCGTCCCCGTTCGTAGTCTTGCTGAAACAACTCTTTCTAAGGGGTCTCTCTGGCTATTCAAGATGGCGCCGCAGACATAGAGGAGCGTGTAGGGATCTGGGGTGAAGCCGCGACGACGAGCGTTTCCATCCAAGGATACTTTGCGGCCAACCTGTTTTCCTGATTCTAAAATCAAGAAAACTGTAAATTAGGTGTAATTCAGTGCCAAGTTCTGATTATTATAGATATGAAATTTTTGATTTTCAGGCCATGATTAACCCGATATTAGATATAACAATTCAAATATCAGAACTCTGAAACTTGAAATCAGAATTTAGGAATCAGAAATCTGAAACCAGAAATCAGAAATCAGAAATCGGAAATCGCAATACCTCAGAATCTGAAATCCACAATTGAGAAATCAGAAATGAAAACTTGATTTCCGAAATGCCACTTGTCATATCCAGTTCTGACAATCTCGGTTTATCCCAGTTGGCGATGTCATTATTTCGAATATCGAATCGGTAAAATCATCCACATTTCCCCTCTGGGGGTGGGTAGATAGATTGTAATGTTACTTCCGGTATCGTTTTTCTAAGCGGGGGGAGGGTGAGTAGTTTTTAACTTCGCGTGTCAATAACTTTAGCGGGAAGTCGGGGAGGGGGTGGGGTGGAGTTAACGTCAGACGGCAATTTCGGCCTGTCTCTTTTAGCAAGTACATCAAGATGTATCGAATCTTTTCGGTTGCTTTAATTAGCTTACTGCGACAAAATGAGTATAATTGCTTCTTCGGGGGCTAAGGAAGAGATAAAGAATATCTTTGACTCTGGAGGGTTCTTTAAAGACGTGCAGCAATACTTACAACGGAAATTTCCACACAAACGTTACGGAATTTCAAGGAGAAGTGTTCGTAGATTTTGCCAAGCCAACAGCCTTCGACGTTATTCATAAAAGAAGTTAAACAACTTTTGTTCTTGGGCCGTTGTAGTTAAACAAAACTGTAGGGGAAATGCCACAAAGAGTAGTAAAGAGTACAGTCGTACACTTGTTTCAATATTCCTCCCGCTTAATCTAATTCGCTGTCGCTAAACGTAATTCGCTGTCGCTTTATCTCTTCTTCGGCCCCTAAAGAAGGAATATAATTGTACTCATTTTGTCACAATAAACTAAAGCAACCGAAAAGATTCGATTCATCTCAAAGCACTTTCTAAAAGAGGCAGGAAATTGCCGTCCGAAGTTAACTCGACCCCACCCCTCCCCCTTTTCCCGCTAAAGTTACTCACCCGTAATACTCACCCCTCCCCCGCTGAGTAAAACGATACCGGAAGTAGCATTACAATCTCTGTACCCACCCCCAGAGGGGAAATGTGGACGATTTTACCGATTCTATATTCGAAATAATGACATCGCCAACTGGGATAAACCGTGATTGTCAGAACTGGATATGACAAGGGGCATTTTGGAAATCAAGTTTTTCATTTCTGATTTCTCAATTGTGGATTTCAGATTCTGAGGTATTGCGATTTCTGATTTCTGATTTCTGATTTCTGATTTCTGGTTTCAGATTTCAGATTTCTAAATTCTGATTTCAAGTTTCAGAGTTCTGATATTTGAATTGTTATATCTATTATCGGGTTAATCATGGCCTGAAAATCCAATATTTCATATCTGTAATAATCAGAACTTAGCACTGAATTACACCTAATTTACAGTTTTCTTGATTTAAGAATCAGGAAAACAG
>JAHPZR010051432.1:0-24946 GCA_019787425.1 Platygyra sinensis | reverse complement strand
AGGGGCCATCAGTGGTGTATACTGAACAATAAGTGATATACTGGAAAATAAGTTTTAAGTTAAAAACTAGAGGTTCCGATACGTTCAACGATGAACAGTGTTACATGCCATGCTACCACCTGTGGTTTAGCATGCCGGTCTGTAAACCGAATCTTGCGCCGTGATTGGCTACCCGAGCGGGCAAGATGGCGCCATCTTGCCCTCTCGAGACTACCCGCTGTGTCCCGAAAGAAAAATTCTCCCGATAGCCATATAGTAAATTCTTTATTGATTAAGCTTGTTCGGTCAAGATATCGGGATATTAGCCTCGTTCTTTTTTTTTTGCGGGTTTATGGACCTCGACTCCGTCTCTGTCCATAAACACGCAAAAAAAGAACTTGTCCGAAGTCCAGCCATATTGGTCAATAATCCATATATACATGTACTGCTTCGTATCCAGTCGCCCCTGCGATAGTAAAAAAAAAATATGAATTAACTAGTGAGGAGGCGCACAGGGAATCATGGGTAGGAGAGGAACGCGAGGTTTGGCTGCAAGCCAAACGCATGATCTGCTCTATTGAGACCCGAAGCCTCTAAAACATTTCCACAAAATGCAGTCCACAGAACTGTGATCTTCGAACTTTAACGAAAGAGAGCGTGCTGCTTTTTTTATTTCACTGGCTGCCTTAATGGAACTACATGTTTTTCCATTTAAAGGTTACTTTTCAACGATTACATCATAACGCTTTAAACACTAGAAAACAATGGGAAAACAATGTTTCAAGTGGTCGACGCTTGAACGAGTTTGTAAACGAGAGAAGTGTTCAAAATTAAAGTTGATCTGTTTACAAATTGTGAGATTCTTTTTACCACATTTAGTGTCGGGATACAAGCAACGAAAATAGTCCTTAAGGAATTTATAGTTGATCGGACTTGACAGAAAATTTAGATGCAAAAATGAACCATCAATTACTTCTCCTTCAATGAAAGTAACAACAATAATTTTTCAAACGAAAACACTGGGCGAAATTGCCTTTGTAAACATAGTTAGTTATGAAAAAAGGTTTCTTATTTGCGTTAACCGGCCGCAAGCTAGTAGACATGATTTAGCTTCCAGGATTTCCTGTTAGAATTCGTGCTAGAAGTTGCTTATGCTTTGTAAACAACGGCTGCAGACCGCTGATCGTTGTTACCGACAGGTGCAATTATCAGCTTTCCTCGTCTTCTTTAGTCGTACCCAGTGCACCGTTAGACAAAGTGAACGCTGGACAACAAGCTGGTGACGACAGTGATCCAAATGCCATGTTTTAAGATCACCCTAGGCATGCCTCGCCTATTACCATGGCGAGCATTTTTCTGAGCCTCCTCTGTATGTGAGGCCTTGCTGCTTTGTTCTGTGTTAGTTGATATGCTGATGTTTGAAGACAAAGCTGAGGTTTGTGTTGCACTTTCTTGTTCGCGAATCTCGCCCATAATTCCGTAAGGACGGGATTTCCCGTTGACACCTTTTCCCGATTCGGAGTGGGTCTGCTTGTGTTACTTTGGGTCAGCGGCAGAGGTGTTCGCGTACCACGATGACTGCTGGGAATGACCGGAAATCCCAAATGATCAAGTGGAACAGTGCTTTCCGTTTCCTCTAATATCTTCTCCTTTTGATCGTCTGTTAGTCTTGTTAAGTTCAAGGCAGGACGACCAGTTGGCCTTGGGTGTTTCTTCGCCTTGAGTGCCACCCCAAAGACGGTGACGGCGCCTCAAAGTTGTAGCTACCGTGGGGACTCCCGTGGTGGTTACGTTCTGCACTTTAGTTACGTCAGGCGAAGTGATATTGTAGTCACGTTTTATTCGGTGCACGTGAGTAATCTTCCAGGAAGCTAAGAGGATAATCGGAAAAATGTTAATTATGAGACAAGAAAACACTTTGAAGAGGGTTTTGGTTGATTAGCAGTAGATTGGAATATCGTGGCGACAGGAGACACGCACGATGTTTTTCAAGGGTACTTAAAATCTTTTTAGAAGGAAATTCTTTGAGCTTATGCAACATGGAAAATATTTCAAACCACCTCTATCCAAAATAACTAATTGTGTGCAAAAGTAAGCTACTTAAATAAGAATCTATTTTTGAAAAACAAAGGAGGAGAGAGTCGCGTTCGAAACAGACACATTTTGGTTTTGAAATTATCGTTAAAAGTGACACGCGCGCAAAAATGCGGAAGTCGATTTGAAAGCGAAAAAGAACGAAAACTAAAAAATGTTTCAGTGTTAGTCGGTGAACATTTCGTGACTGTATGGCTTGTTGTAACTTTATTTTCTACTCCCGAAAGAAAACAAAACGGACACCAAAATAGGCTTTGAAAAGATCCGATTATCTAAGTTCAAAATCACGCCTTCGATGTGACTGTTTACATAAGCGAAGAGTCAATAAACATGCTGTTTTTGAATATCAAGTTCTGTAGTTTGAGCTCCTATAATGGAATTTTGTTGTGGATGGTTTACTTTGGGTTTTATTGATCTCAATCATTGATTGACACATCAGTCGAAATCTAAGCTTGCAAACTCGTTGCAAAGGCTAATCAGATACGCCCAAATACTTTGATCCTAAATCACGTGCTCCTCCCATCAGATGAGCATAAAAAAAGGTGTATCTCTAAATGTCTTCCATTTTTGAGAGCAGTCACGAAGCCTATATAAGGAAACGACTTCACCAAATTTGATTTTAAGACACAACACTTTTCTAAAAGAAGAAATAAAAATACGAGAATGTCCACAATTGGCAGAACTAGAAGTTATATTTCGTTAAAAACTACACCATCATCAACCCAGAATGTGCAGACAAAGGTAGCTCTTAAATACGGAGTTAATAACAATGAAGAAACGAAACAAAAACAATAGCAGACAATGGAAAATATTGAATTAGTTATTGTGGTCCCGCAGCAAAAGAAATGACCAAACATTGTATTTCCATGTTATAAGACCGCATTACGAATCACAAAAGTTCGAACACTTCTTTATTTTTTCGGAACACTTTGTTCAAAGCCGAATGTAGCCACAACAAGTTTCGCACTGTCAAAGATTATGCTGGAAAAAAAGAGGAAGAAATGCTGTCACGGATTGTACACGTGTATCGTCAGATTAAATGCAAAGATGCAATCAACTGAAAAGAGTTCCGACATTGAAAAAAATCAATGTACAAGGAAATTCGAAATCTCTGTTTCGAAACCTTTGAACTTTCATGCTTCGTAAAAAAAAATACTCTAGTCCTTTTTTTAATATTCTGTCAAATTTTAATCAGCGATTTAATTTTGCCCTAAGAAGTTTGTTGTTTTTGCAAACAGGCAAAGTGGAAAGTTTTCGTTAACGCTGAGACAACAAAACTGTTTTAATATTCTCACTTTTTTAAACCCTTCTTTCCTCGTGATTTGTTGCTAGGGAACAGCAATAATGAAGAAACTACAGCCGTACGTGCATATAGAATGTGTCGGCATGGAGTGAAAAAAAAAATACAAATTGAGCATTTTTTAAATATTGATTGTCGAGGATTAATGTGTCTACAACAATCCTATTTCCTTTGTATTCCAGGAAATTTCTAATTAACTTTACCAAGACGAGTCTCACAAAGACCAACGTGTTAATCAAGGACAAATAAACCTTTTCTTATTAATAATAGGTCCAATGAGCAGCATATGCAGACCATATCAATTTTTTTAAGCTCAGATTTTCGCTGTTTTTCGTGTTACAAACAGTCAAAAACATTTGACCTGCAGTCTATGCGTGATTAAATTTCGCACTTGCAGCAAAACCTGCCGATGAACCTCCTACAATCAGCTGGAAAAGTTGCCAAAGTAAACTTTTAAAGTAACAAAACTTGTTTGCCAAGGCTTTTTTTTCTTTAACTGTGTTGCGTACACGAAGAAAGGAAAACATTCGTCGACATGTACGGATCAAAAAGTCAAGAGTTTCTGAATTGGCGCGCAGATCCAGCCTTCTTCTCCGTCTCGTTTCACCCGTCAAGAAACTTGTTACAAATGCTTTCTTTCTGTTCAAAGTATTTCAGCTGTATACAGTAACATGCAGTGATTTGTAAGTGGCTATAATTCACAGCTAAGTGATTTACATCCTCTAAAGATCTCTAACAATCTGAGCACCACTTTAACACAACTCCGTCTCCGTCATTTACTGTGTTGCATACACGAAGAAACGAAAACATACGCCGACACGGACGGATCAAAAAGTCCAGAGTTTCTGAACTGGCGCGCAGATCCAGCCTTTTTCTTCGTCTCACCGGGGCGTTTCATCCATCAAGAAACTTGTTACAAATGTCCTCTTTCTGTTTAAAGTATTTCAGTTATATGTACAGCAACATGCACTGATTTTTAAGTGGCTGCAATTCACAGCTAAGTAACTTACATCCTCTAAAGATCTCTAACAGTCTGAGTACCACTTTAACACAACTCCGTCGCCAGCGAAGAATAGCGGACTGGGTGAGCATTTCGAGTGTAGCGAAAGTTGACGCAAGTACTTGTTTAAACATTACCCGCAGTGGGTCAGTATTTTGAAGGGTGAGAGAACAACAAAAAGCTCTACAATTAAGTCTATTAACAAAAGATTTAAGTCCGTCAAATAAAGAAAAAATGCGTTTCGCTTACGATGAGCAGGGTGTCATGAACAAACCTACTTGGAAATTTCCTTTTCACTCCACGAGTTAAGAGTTCCAGTCAACACATCGGAAGCCGTTTGCACGAACCTTGTTTTCGTCCTTGCTGCTTCAAGCTGGCTGCGGTTTTGGACGGCAGGAAGAGTAAACAAAGAACAAAAGCTAAGACCAGAGAACTGATGGCTTTCATCTTCACAATGTAATGTCGTTTGCCACAAGGCGTTGAGGAAGATTTCGTGTCGCAGGAAACACCTTCTAGTAAGACTAACCAGAGGCTCTGACACCTGAGAGAGGAGGCTCTATCTCTGGCACGAGTTACGACAAAACTGACTCGTGTACACTCAAGCTGTGATTGAAGTCCACATTACGGCCCGAAAAGGCCGCAAAGTATCTTGATTGACAGTAAGTTTAGCATCTGTCAAAAGACACACGTCACTGCTTTCTGGCACAAGAATTTCTTGGCCACAGCTGCCCATGACCACCAGTGAAGATAGAAATCTGAGTGTTAGGGTCGGCACACACTAGGGGACTAGTCGCAGGGACTTGCTTCGAGGACCAGTCCCCTAGTGTGTACTCGTATTTTGCATCGAAATTCTAGTCACAGGGACCACAATTTTGGTCCCTGCAACTAGTCCCACGAATTAAGCTGGTTTGATTTCTGGGTCTAGTCGTAGGGACCAGTAGTCTCACAAATCGGTCAATTTTCTAATGTGTACATACTAAGGGATAAGTCCCTGCGACAAGGGCATGTTCAGAAAATATGGACTGGACTGGATTTGTAAAACATGGACTGGATTTGTAAAACATGGATTTATAAAACATGGATTTGCAAAACATGAATTTATAAAACATGGATTTATAATATAAACATGGATTTGTAAAACATGGATTTATGATATAAACATGGATTTGTAAAACATTACAAATCCATGTTTTACAAATCCAATCCAGTCCTTCTTTTACAGCATGCTTGCGACAAGTCCCCTGGTGTGTGCCTAGCTTTAAGGTCAACCGATATTTCCTGAGCGACTAGATATATCCTGCAATGAGACCTGTGTATGGTTCCAATTAACACGGGCTCTGCCGTGGTTAAAATAGGTACAGGTTTATTTACATATCTCCCAGGTCTGTTTGTTAACTACCAGCCCGGCAGACCAAGGAAATCGTGCCCCCTCCTATATGAGACTTGATTAACCACCCTTTCAAGTTGTGCAACTTTCTTTGGTCAAGTTAATATCTGACAATAACCCACACATTAAGAGCTGCATATTAAGCTATAGTTTAGGGGTATAAATTTACTATACAAGGTGTGAGATTTTATTTAGTGTTTTTCTTTTTTCGTTTTGAATACTTTTAATTTAAGCTGAGGCTTCCTCTATGTTATTTTGATGTATGGTATCCCACAAATAATATCTTTCGTGTGGCATACATGTGTGGTCCCCGGGTGTGGTCCTTTAAGTCTATAGTTACCGTTTTACAAAATATGTGGTTTTCCCACAGGATTGAAAGGGTGTTATATTCCTTGGCGGGTCCATGGTCCACCTGTTTCAGTTTTGAAGAATACAGTTAAAACCCGCGTCTTCTAAGAACTTACATTTTTTGAAGTGTGGTAAAATGGAGTCTTGTATTTTGGGGTAGTTATCGACAATTCAGGCTAAGTAGCTTCTTCGTTTTCTACGAAGGGGAAATGGTTGTTTGAATACCAGAAAAGTAAATGTTGGGTTTCTCGTTAAATATGCAGAATTTACTCACAACTACTTTGTGGTAAGGCTGGCACAACGGATTACCGCGAGAATATATGTACAAAGTTGCTTCATGATTTAAGTGTAAACCTCGTATAAGAACCTGCCTGATATTATTTGAATAAAATGGTTCTTATATTTTTGGGTTTTAAAATGGCAAACTTTTGCTAGCATGTTCCTAAGGAGCTGCATAGTCGCGGTATTTTGAGTTATTTTGAGCATCGACAAAATTACTTTTAAATTGAAGGAAATCCGAAAATAATACTTTACAACAATACCAACGAGATAATAATAAACCATATAGGAATTAGGATGAGTAAGGATGGAGAAGATTGACACTGATTGCAAACAACAAAACTGAAAGATTTTGGCTAAAGTTTTCAATCGTTCAGTCGTGACTTTAAACTGCTAAACCAGTTCTTACAGGCGGGGAGTTACTGTTTTTGAATGGCGCTGTTTTCATTCACACAGTTGATTTTTGATTGAAACCATACGAGATGAAGAAGACACCAGGAGAGATATAAGATGGCGTTGAAAGATGAAAACTAACTCATGAATGAAAGAAATGCCAGGAGAGATATAAGAGGCGTTGAAAGATGAAAAGTAACTCATGAATGAAAGAAATGGTTTTTATTATTAAGCCTTAAATTAAGCACCTCACCAACACTTTCTGAGTTTCATTCGTTGATAAATCAGTTCTTTCTTTCAGAACATGTTTAATGGTAGTTTTCTTTTACGTTTTCAACTTTGAATGTTAATCCCTTCATACATACTCAGTTTAAAATCTAATCTGGCTTCTTTCGCTAGCTTGTTGCAATCTTTTGGTTGTCGGAAATACTTGAAACCAAATATCAAAATTATCAATACCAACAACCAGGCGACCGCCTGACCAGCAAAGAGCTGAAATGCTAGAAAACGTACTACAGTAATGATTATTTTCTTTTTGGCAAAACCGACTTCTGTCAACAGTTTTGCAAAAGTAACAAACGTATCGTCAATGGAAACATATATAGTTACTATAATGGAAACAAGCCGAGAATATCGCAAATACTTTCAAAGTTTGAATCCAACCAAGTGACCTTGATCTTAAAAACATAGGCGCGCAAGGTTAATTAATAAATGAATCGCACGGTCATCAATCAGTGAGATCTGCCTTATATCTTAGAGAACAAATTCCCATCCTTTAAGTAGCATGTGTTGATGATCGCTCGTTTTTTTCGCTGATAAGCCAGTTGGTCCGATAGACTTCGCCTTAAAAATTATTGCTGAAAACTAGCTGGCGAGTCTAGCTTGCTGGTCTCACAAAAGCTAAGCGTATTTTCACCATAAAACTGCTAAACTGCTAAAACTGCTATTGCTGCAAAAAAGTTTCCTCTTTCTCTTGCACAGAGATTTCTTGTGCTTGGCTTTTACGAAGAACCGCCGGCTTTTTTGTAAAATTATTTTTTCGGCTAGTTGACCGGGAGAAAACTGATGTATTCTCGTATTGGGGAGAGTTGTAAATGTTATTAAATTTTATCATTGTAGTTTAGGCTTTTAATCTGTATAACGTTTAGATGCAAGGCCCCTATGGAGACCAGCCTTAGTGATGAATGGGCTTTCAATTTATCGCGTCACAAATTCTTGCGTTCTAATCCTATTTTTTTTTTTGCGGGTGTGCTCACTATCTGCAAAGTATGTAACCGCAAAAAAAAAAATCCTTAAGTCAAAGAACGTCAACACGGCATATGAACACGGCTTTAATTACAAGGATGATAAAGAATTTTTACTCATGTCTACAATCGAAATCGAATGGAACTTTTTACGGCGCTAGCAGAGACTTCTTCAGTTTCTATTATCCTGTTGATGCACCAGAAATCCACAAACGACATTACGTTGTATTAACAAAATGCTGTAATTCCAGTTGTCAACCGCAAAACTTAATTCCTTGCATGGAAAACCAGAAACCAGTTTCTCTCACTTGCAGTTCAAATTTGAACATGAGTTAACATGACGAGACACACACAGCTACCATTCACAAACCTAGATTCTTAGCTCTTGATTTACTGCAAGACCCACAGAGGCGACTGGTTCATCTCACAGAACATTTCGTTAAATGTAACATTATTTTCAAAGGAATTCTGAGCAAAACACGGGTCACATGACGAAGGTATTTCTTCAGTTGGGTGGTAGAGTTACGTTTGATGCACCGTCTCCATTAAAATATCCACTTTCAAAGTTTAATTGGGTTCACCTTTCATTATTCCTCCAGGCATCAGCACGTTTATTTCCGCTAGTTTACATTTTACATCATTAGCGCACGGATAAGTGGAGAAGTATTGAATTATGATTTACTTTTCAACAACAGTGGAAACTCTCCAGTAAGCGGACACACACGGGGACGCGAAAAAGCTCTCCGTAAGTGGAGCTGGCTGCTTACAAGAATAGTTCGTCGTAAGCGGCCACTAGAGTTCTAAGGGAAAGACGGCCACCTCCGAGAGCTTACCCAGCTTACAATAAACACTGCAAATGCAAAATATCACCAAATTATATATATTTTTGTTTTATTACCTTGTGCAATGCATGCCCGACCGCGATAATGACGATAACTGCATTCATTATACATTGAACTCTCTAACTCTTTTCTGATTGGCCAAAAATGCGATGAACAGTGAATTTTCGAAATCAGCGCCTGTGACGTCATAATTGCAGATTATACAATAATCATGCCAGGGACACTCAAGGTCACGGGTAATCATTTCAAGTTCGCGCGCTTTGTGTTGCTTTCCGTCAGTGAAGAAGCAAGCGTGACTTCCATTTTATTTCGTTCAATGTATAATAAAACAATTATTAGATTCGGTTTTTGTGATATCCAGAATAATCAAGGTCTCGGTATGGGTTATCACAAAAACCTTATCCAATAATTGTCTAGTATAAAGTACTGTATACTGCAGTCCTAGGACCAACCCTGAGGGGTTTGACATTAGTTTAACACTCTCACTGCAACAGAAAGCAGTGACGCAGTTTACAAATGTTTACAAGTATTATTCAAAGTGAGGTCCAATTCCTTAAAGTGTCCACTGTGTCCGCTAAAGAAGGCTTAAAGCCCCGGCCAAACGGTAGCAACATCTTAACGCAACATATTGCAACACTGCCCGGGGGGGGGGGGGTACTCCCTATAATGGCCTATACGGGAAGGCTCCGCCCGAAAGGGGTACCTTTTCCAGGTTTCAGGTATATAAAAGGGTAGGGAAATCGGTCATTAAGGTCTTTGAAAGGGCCTTTAATTATAAGAGACGTCCCTTATGGCTGTATCAGTTTATTTATTAAGCACTGCGTGGAAATAAGAAGAAGACTTCCTAAAGTAGGTATGTGAAAGGGGTACCTTTTTAAAATAAAATGCATATAACAGGGGTACCTTTTCTGCCAAAATGGTACATAAAAGGGTAAGGGGTGGGACCTCGGGGCGGAGCCTCCCCGTATAAGACTTTGTTAAGTACCCCCCCGGGCAACACTGTTGGGCTCAGTATGTTGCGCGCCCGCTTTGCCATCCTGTTGAGACATGTTGCGGCATGTCGGGTGTTGATGTCTCAAATTTAAAAATGGTCAAGTTCTTTATGCAACATTTGTGGATGTTGCATGATGTTGTAGTCGTTTGGCCAGGTTCGTGAAACAATGTTGTGCCTGAGCATGCGCACTAGTTCGATTTGCAATACCCAACATGTCGCAGCAGGGTGCTCAAACGCGCGCAACATGTTGCGTTGCGATCGTTTGACTGGAGCTTAAAACCCAGGTAAAAACAAAGGAAAAGTCTAGATCGTAAGCCCTCCAAGTGTACGCGGCCGCTTACCGGAATGTCCTCTTACGGGGATGAGTAAATACAGAATTTGTATGAGAGTTCAAACGGGATTTTGTAGAGGCGGTCATTAGTAAAACTGTCCGATTACGAGAGTGTCTGTTACGGAGAGCTTTCACTGTATCTTGTGCATGTTATGTAGCTATGACACCTCACGTAACTGTTCACATAAATTTCAGAGTATAAATACCACGTAAAACGCCACAGGTTCCCTTTGATAAACCTAAAAAGGGTTAGTGTTGGCCACTTGAATTATTGTAAAACAATTACATCCTTTTACACGTTAGGGAGCTTAAGCAACGACGAAGCCGCCGCCGAGTACGACCCCTGGTAGAAAACGAATTTATATTTTATATACCAGCGAAATTCGCGATTGTCAAGAACTGTTCAGCACGCCAATAGCTCTAAAATCGTGCTCAGGCTAAATATGCAATGATATCATTCAATACCAAATGGAAATACGAAAAATTAGCAGTCGTCGTCCACGTTCAGAAGACGACGCAGAATTTTGGTCATTTTACGTCGTTCAGTATTTTGTAGAAGACGGCAAAGAAATGCACAAGGATTTATAATGCACGTGCACAGCTATTGTTCTGCTCATTAAACCTTTCGTTTTGTGACGTTCTCGTTGCCGTCGTCGTCATGGTTCGCTTAGCTCCCTGTTGTTACGGAGGCGTGGTGGTCTCTCATGGTTGGTGCGTTCGACTCCGGCTCGTGCGATCCGGGTTCGACTACGCAAGCAAGGTAATATTAAAAACAAGGACTCATCTGCCGAGACATGAATGATCATCGTAATTATTATGAACACAACCTAGAGAGTTCAGTCACTTGGTTTAGCTGTGAACAAAATTACCCTCAAATTGAAGGTAACCTGAAATACTAGTTAACTACGCTAGAAAAACAGCAAAGAGATTGAATTAAGGATGGAGACGATGGAAAAAGGATTAAAACTTGAACTTTAAATTCGGGCGTTATTTTCTCTTGCTAGCATACATAATCACGATCGTTCATGTCTTTAAATCTTTTTCAGCAGTTCAGATTCAAAGGAGCTCTATCATGACATTATAAGTTAATTTTCCAAGCACAAAACTACCTTTAAAAATCCTAAAAGAGTCGTTTACTAATATAGAAAAACACCAAAGAGATAACAATTAACCATAAAGAAACAAGGATGGAGAAGATTAACATGGATTACAAATAAGGAACTTGAAAATTTAGGCTGTACTTTTCCAGATCCGCCAATCGTGACGTAACATCTTTAAAGGGGCTCAGTCACGTTTGAAAAGCTTAGCAAAACTTTTCAAATTCGTTGTTTGCAATCCGTGTCAATCTTCTCCATCCTTAACCATCCTTGTTCCTTTATGGTTTATTATTATCTCTTTGATGTTTTTCTATCTTTATAAAGTGTTATTTTTAGGTTTCCTTCAATTTAACGGTTATTTTTTCGATGTTCAAAATAACTCAAGATGCCGTGACTGAGCCCCTTTAAGATCTTTTGCATGTTCAAAGATTCCTCTGTTGACACGTGGTCCACCGTACAGTGACGTCATCGAGATGTTCTTGCATCACAAAGAATCCAGGAGAAAAGGAGACATAAGACGGTGAAACACAACATGACCTAAAACAGAAACAAGCAGTTACATTGCAATCAAATAAACACTGAACCTGCATGGACAATGGACATGCAGACAACTAGAATGACTTTTTCGAGAGATCACGACGGTTGAAAATCTTTTGATAATTGTTATAAATTGATAAAAGTTACCTGATTAAAGAAATAGTTGAGATAACAGACAAAGTAAGTATGGTTTACTCTTTATGCCAAATTATCCTACATTTTGAGATCAGTTCTCCAACTTTTGAATAGAGTTGTTCTGTTTATACCTTTTGTACTGTTTAGTTGTGAATTTGGCAGATCTCAAACCGTACAAAACCGGCCGTAGAAGCCAGTAATTATTACAATTTCGAATAACTTCGAATGCACGACTCGATTTTCGAACCACCTGTTTTGAAGTGCTGCATGGATCTTATATGTTCTCTTGCCGAGGGCGGGAGCAAAATAAAACCACAGGGGAGGGATTGAAAAAAAGCGGTCTGAAATATCATACTTACCACGAGATGCCCGTAAGGATTGACGGAATCAAAATCAAATCTGGCTAGCACAGCATTGCCATCTGTACTGATACAGTTCAATTTAGACTCGTATTCACAATTCAGATGAACATCCCTTAACAAGACTTTAGTGATGGCTGAGTAGCCATAGAACTGTGCATTGACGTAGAATAGTAAATTATATCTGCAAAAAGAAACGAACAGTTTGTTACTGTCATTCAGAGTTGAGAGTTTTCAATCTGTACAGACTACACCGTTGATCAAACTAGGGACCCAAGGTATCGATAACTAAATTTTTTATTGCACGCGGGCAACTGTAGCATCCACTGAGCATGCCTCAGTATAAGTAATCGCTGACCAAAAATCATTGATGATGGCTCAGTGAATCACAGACAAGCCGGAAAAATTAGTTGTCAACAAATTTATCAACATCGAAAGTAGTTTTTTTTAAATTATGCATTTGTTCATAATTGCTTTATGTTTAGTTTTTTGGCGCAGGCACTTCACACACTGGCCCTTTAGCTATTGACAATTTTCTGTTATCGACAGCTAAACAGTTGCGACGGCTGACTTTAATTCTTTTCTTGAAAACAAAAACCTTTTATCCTTCGAGGCCCTAAGGCAGAGTTCAAAAGAGGCTAACGAAATCGTCAAAGAAAAAAAGAAATAAATAAACAAACAGTTACAAACAAACAGGGAAATAAATAACGATTTTCATCTCAATATAACTGATATAAATGAAACGCATCGTACAGACATCTAAAAATTAACTTTTGTAAACACCCTGTTCTGCTTCAGTAGGTTTACATGTCTGCTGGCCACGTGACTGAGAGCAGTTTATAGGCATTGTTTAGGACTGATACTCACCCAAACGGCATCTCACCTCGCGTGACAATGAACCCACCAGAAAATCCTGCTAATATGGCTATAACGAGGCCTGCGTGACAAGCGTTACTGGGTGTAGCGTAAGTTACCATCATGTACACGGCTATCCATGTTTGGTTTAACACCAGTGAAATGACAGTCACCAGGAAAAATCGCCACCAGTTATATGACGTTATTACCATGAAGTACGCTTGCACTGAGTTCAAGATCACTGGCAACAGACAGGCAGCGGATGTGCTCAAAAATGTATGTATCACGTGTTCATGGGAGTAACCGACATCTAGTGAAGATTCCAGGCGGCAGATCTGTTAAATTGATAATACAAATGACTTTTAATCGTTGACTCAAGATTTTTGTTCGGAGTAAACACATAAATGGAAATAAACTCAATGCTCAACCCAGCCAGCATAGTGCTGCTAACAGGTCATTTTCGAACTGTCTTTTGCCTCTGTGCCAAAACTTCATGCCAAACCATTCATGAGGGGGACATCGGGGGGGTGGGGGGGGGGGGGTTCTGAACACCGCAACACCGCAAAAAAAAATTAACGAACACCGCATCACCGCAAGAAAAGTCAACGAAACACCGTCACCGCAAGTCCGCAACACGTAGTTTTAGCGCCATGATTCGTTCAACTACACTTTATACCTCAGCAATTTTCCAAAAAATATACAAATCACAACGCTTTCATTGCCCACACATCGATACTGCTAATGCCTGTATTAAATCATTTAGTTTTCTTGTTCTTGAGAAGAAACCTTGCGCGAAGGAAGCGGACGAAGGAAAAGAGAAGAGGCCTTCATCCCAGATCCCTCTCTTCTTTTAATTAGCTCACTTTCTCCGGCCTGCCGACGCGACATCTCAATATATTTTGTGGCCGGTAGTTTTCGCCACCTTTTCCTTTGTTCATAGAAAAAAAGTTCCGCAGTCAATAATACATTACATTAGGCCTTGGCGTTTGCAAAATTTCCAGGATTGTTTCTGTCCTCGCTCCTCCAAGTGGCTACCGAACCATGAGCTCACGGATTAACGAAGTCTACATGCTAAATTTAGGCCAAATTTAGGTTTGGAAAAGGTCAAACAAGAAACCCCAGCACCGCGAGTAATTTCATTTCACCGAACACCGCAGCGTAAAAGAAACAAACATCGCACACCGTAGGGTTTGAGATCACCGCAACACCGCAAGTTGAGATTTTATTCACCGCATCACCGCATTAAAAAATAACTAAGACCGCAACACCGCAAATCCCCATGTCCCCCTCATTCATATAAATCAAAGTCTTTTCCATATAAAATGTTTTACACGACGACTCAATTTGAAACAAAGACACAAGGTAAGTCGGAAATGGCCTATTTCAAAGCGTGTTCTGTTATTCAGTCACCTCCAGGTTCTTGTTAATACGGTTCAGCAGAACGGAACTTAGAAAGAGAAGACTGGGGATAGACGCGCCACAGAAAGCCGTAATAATCTGCAAATGGGTCTCTGCTTGCCAGTAAACGATGCCAGCGGTTAATCCAAATATGGAGAACATGATTGGCAGATAAACTACCTGACCTAGGCTGGACGATAACGAGGCTCTGTAGTCTATTACAAACAGCCTGGTAAAGAGTCCAGCATGATCCAATCTATAAACAAGACACTTTATTAGTAATTTATGAAGTACAAACCAAGGCTTACATGAAACGATTTAAAATGTCGAAATGCTTGTTATAAAATGCTTCATGTCGATATACCTGTCCTGTGATCCTGGTAAAATACGTTTCTCTCTTGTGTTTGAGCGGACAGCGTCTTTTATGACTGGTTCGAATTGCCTTTGCACTATCATCGCATCTCTTAGCCTCTTGTTTTCAAGAACATCTGAAATAATGTCTTTAAAGATCGAAAAGTCATCATAAGGGTCAGTGTGTACCTCAAAATTCTTCTGCAGCTCGTTAAACGAGTGTTAAGTAAAAGTGGTAAGTTTCTAAAGAAACTGTAGTACTGCATGCGTCGGTGGGAGTATTACAATATAATTTGGTTTTATCAACTGGGTTGACAATGTGAATTGGCCACCGACCATAATTTCGAATCTCTTTACGGTGGCTAATTCACATCATCGACCCAGTTGATAAAACCAAATCAAAGAATGTTGAGACAGAATAAATTAAAGATGTGCTTGCAGTAGCGAACTTCAAATACCTACGAAATCGACCTAAATTTACCAAGAAAGCGAACAGAATATTTCATTCAGTGTTTTAAAGATCAGGATCGGGTTGTTTGAAAGCCTGTTAACGCAAACCCAGAATTTAAAGTCAACCGAAGTATTAAATTTTCTTGTATAAAGCTGATTTTGCTTGATTGTGTTTTGATAAGCTTGAAATTATTCTGCTCAAAACTGAGGCACAAACTATAGAAACAGAAAACGTCATCGAAAATTTACAAAACGGATATTTAACCGTCAAAACCAACTCTGCGTTTAATAGTTTAATCGGGCTATGAACAAACGGGTCCTGTAACCATTTTCGTTTCGTTGAGATATTCGCAATTAAAATAAACCACAACCTGTTAATAAAAACTGTCCATTCAAATTCACATGAACTTAATTCTGAGAGATTCTGAGAATTCTTGTTGGAAACTGAATAACTGAAAACAATAAACTTAACAAACTTGAACATCAAGGCACCTTCTAATTCTGTAGGTTTATCGCTTTTATCCGTCAAGGAGCTGTAACAATCTGAAAGTCGTGAAGGCTCTCCATCGTACAAGACCTAAGGGATTAAAATCAACCTTAGTGAGGAACAATAGTTTAATTTAGGAAGAAAAAATTATGACGGTGCTATGATTAAACAATATACTCATCATGACTGGCTTTCGTCATTCAGAAAACAAATATAACGCCCTTTAACACGTCGGATTAATATCAGTATCTGGGCAACTGCGCACCTACCCCTCCCCTAACCCAAAAGTAACACTAACTTATTAACTTATTATAACATGTTGGGTTAGGGGAGGGGTAGGTGCGCAGTTGCCCAGATACTGCCTGATTGATCCAACAAGTTCCAGCATAAAAAGGGAGTGTAGTCTAGGCATTTTCACGCCGATTCAGATCAAAGCAGCTCAAATACCACAGCCCTTCAGTTGACGGTGACCATACATTAGCACATGGTGTACACATGTGACTTTGCAGTGAGTAATGTCAAACACGAGAGACAGTGTTTCATCGGGATATCCAAACACCGAGAGGAAAATTGAAAATACGACGCGCAGTGGAGTATTTTTGACGAAATTCGAGGTATTTGGATAACCGATGGAACACTATTTCGAGTTAAGTATAAACGCTCTCTGGTAAAAAGTTTAAAAAGACTATGAGCTTTCGACAGACTGAACTGCTGTCTTCAACGGATAAAAACGTGTGAAGAATAAAGGCGAAAGAAATTAAAATATAACGGAGATTTCGCATAAATTAAAAGATAAAAGCATTGTACTAAAGGCTCAAAAGTCGCAAAACACGCGTGGACTTTTAATCACGTTATTGACTAAAACAACTCTAAGATGATCGACAAAGTGAACAACCGGAGTAGAAAGACATTGGAGTCATGGCACACGGCAAAAACTATTGGGGCGGACAATAATTCGTGCCCGCTCCCAATACAATACCACATTCTCTTACAGAAACACTAATTTTCTTAGCATTTTAACATTCTTTTTTGCACATACTTTTATCTTTTAATTTCTGCGAAATCTCCTTTATCCTTCACACGTTTTTATCCGTTGAAGACAGCAGTTCAGTCTGTCGAAAGCTCATAGTCTTTTTAAACTTTTTACCAGAGAACGTTTATACTTAATTTTATCATGAATCCTGGTAACGGACCTTCAATACTTTTACTATTTCGAGTGTTTGATATATCTTCTAATCGAAACAAAAACTAAGGCGTAAACGGAGAAGTAAAATCGTCAAAACCTATGCTAACTAAGACCGGGGGTACTTACCATTTACACGGGAAAACCGGAAATTCCAGTTGGAAAATCAAATGGTTCGTGCCATTCCGTTTGGAAAGCTTCAGAAAATATGAGCTGTGATATGAGGTGATGCTATTTTTCTGCTCTTTAAGTCTCTGTAGCTGATGTGGATATATTTTATAGTGTTTCCCACTCCTGCGACTTCGCATTTAATTGTTGCCCCCGCAGGGTTTTTGGCCCCAGAGGGCCAAAAACCCGAGGAGGCACCTTAGGACTCCCCGCGTAATAGAGAGAAAAGAAGAGAGAATGTAGGTATTTCCGGTATATAGCCGCAAAAAATCTCGATTTGATCGCTTGCACGCCCGCAAGGTATCGACGTTTTTCCCGCAAACGCTCATGGGAGGCCAGCAAAGGGACACGGGCGTGAGGACTTGCGGGATCGGCGTCTTTGCCACGAGCTTTGTCCTTGGTTTAGATCTCGAGTTCAAGCGTCCCTGAAAAGCGTTTGTATTTGCCGGCCTCCATTACTATTTCAGCGTGATCAAATAAGTTCGCTTCGAAGTGGCCGAGATTAAGATCTAAAACAAATTGAAAACGCTTTCAGAGATCCTGAAGATGGATTTTGGGGGAAAAACAGCTCAGAGAGTTCTGAAGTATACTAGATCGAAATTCGAGACCAGTGTGGTTCATTTGCGACTAAATAGCTAAATCAGTATAGTACCTTCCGATCGTCAGAATTACTCAAGGATAACAATAAGGTGACAGGCCTGCGCGACTCCCATTCACGTGTAGTAGCCGCTTAGGAAGTTTTGCCCTTTTTGTATGGTACGATCAGAGGATCTTTGAATATTTCGCTAAGCACTAATCCTGTGTTTTCAGGGAGACATTTCGTCAGAGTAAAGCCGTTAGAGGTCATATTTCTGTGTGGCTTCCGCTGTTATCCGCTTGTAATTTGCAGAGTTTGACACCTGGTTTTTTGCCAGTTTTTTTCTCTTGATATTGCAAGATATGTTTTAGGTTCTCTCAAATGTTAGCTCTGGAGGAATAAAGTTTGAAATATTCCTTTGGCATCTCGTTTATTTGGATGGCTTATTTTCACTGAGTAATCTTACGGCAGGGATCCAAATGTAAATGTTTTGCGGCGTTTTCATTGAGGACAAAAAGCTTGACTCTAATTTGCATATATGGCGACTGTAACGCGATACTTTTATTTACATTTCACTTCTGTTGTGCTTTCGAGATACGTTTGCTCGTACACTCTTTTCTTTTGTAAGGATGCTATTTTTCCGGCCCAGACTGAATATTCTTATTTTTCTGCCGATTTTAGGCTGAAAATATTCTTGTATTATTCTTACATTATAGCTTATGGCATTTTCGTTTTATTTAGAATTTATTAGGCTATCAAGTACAAGTGTTTGGTTTCTGGATCTGGATCGCGTTCAGCACATTGTGCATGTGCTCTGGACACCACTTTTCGTAGCGAGGCCAAAATGTCACGTCACAATTTTTTCTTATATAAAAAAGAGTTCATATCAAGACAATTGTTTTTTTTTTTAGTATCTGACTAGAACAATAACGTTCAATATTATTGTTTCAATGAGCAGAAATAAAAGAAAGCGGGGGCAGCTTTAGTGATAACTATTACTAGTTTTATGTTTATGGTAAGCACCCCAGGTATCCCAACCTTCTTCACGGTCGTGATTTTCTTTGTTTTAACTTGATGAATTATTGATGAGGTTGAGAAGAACGCTAGACTCAACAACGTGCGTGAATATGAAAGTAGGAATTTACATTTTGCTTGTGTAAGGTGTGAAGAAACGGCGGAGCGATATAAAGGAGAGAGACTGAACGCCTGGAAGAGGTGAATAGGCGCCATTCCCTTTATACCAAAACTTCTCGGTCTTAAAATTATTCGATGTCAGAGTATGAACTGGCCCGAGTGTAACCTTCTCGCTTACCTGCTTATCAGACAGTAGAACCAACTGATTGAAGAGTTCAGCGCTTTTCTCCGGTAGGGCTTGTGTAGTGATAATCACCAAGTGTCCATTATTACAAAATCCTCTCAGAACGTTCAACATTTCCATGGAGGACACAGAATCCAGACCTGAAGAGACATCCACAGATCGAAAAACCGATAAGTATTGTTAAAGCTTGAAAGATATTTTAATTAGATCTTTTGACATATCAGTGACAGAATAGTGTGGACGGCAGGCCTGAGTGTAGAAAATAAAATTGCGTTTTCCAATTCCTCCGCCGGTGCAGTGTCGACTCAGTGTCATCTATTATCTCCGCGCGTTAAAAGGAGTTGAGAATTTGCCAGAGTTATCATCATCTGTCGGAGGCAGAAGACAGAAAACTTCTGTCAATTCTCAGGAAAATTTGAGGATGTTCGCTTGAAATTTGATTGGAGAGCTCGTGCGGGGCTGAGAGGAATCAAACGACGACAGTCCCCAACTCTAGTCAATTCTCGCTCTTTCGGGTTATTTTAACTTCTACTAACAGTTTCAAATAAGTAGACCTACATGGCAAGTGTTCGTTAGACGCTAAAAATCGGAGGAAAAAAAATCAAGGAGGCATAAAAGTGGAAAATAGTAAAAATATCATGCATATCCAGCTCCCACGCGGGTATAATCTTACCGTACCTGTAATTGGTTCATCTAAGAAGATAGCGAGAGGTCTGGTAATGACCCGCTGAGCCAGGCACAAAAGACGTTTCTGAAAAAAGAAAACAAAGACCTCAAATAAAAAAGCCGCGCTATTCAAAAACAAAACCGCTGTATATTTGTGCTCTTAATGCTTACACATAAGAAACGTAAATTGATTCTGGGTTTAATGTTTGCAGATAGAGCGAGCACAGCTCCTTGTTAGACTGAATATGCTAGTCGTGTTAAGTGACTGCGCCACACGGAAAAGAAGTAAGGAAAAAATGGGGAAGAAATAGAGAACACAAGCGTACAAACACACACAATTTATAAAAAAAAAAGTGGTCAAGGGCTGTGCACATGCAGATTAACTGCAATTTTAAGTGCATCGATATATCAGTGTCAATAGTTCAAAATGAGAGATCTGCAGGTCATTACCAGACCCCTACAAGCAAAACTTAAATTGCGTTAAGTAAGCCAACAAACCTGCAGCTCGGAGAAGTTCTTCTTCCATGACCCGCCCAATGTCGTGTCTGCTACAGAGGTGAGGTTCAGCTAAGAAAATAACAGAACTACGCTCAAACCTCTACTAGCGGCCATCTTTACACAGTGACAACAAATTTTCGTCCGAAATGGGAGGTTTGTACTTATTTTAAGCTCCCATCAATGGCCGCCAGCCCACAATAGCTAGTTAACTCTGCTGCTGGGGTGGCCGGTTCAACTGCAATCAGTTAAACTTTGTTTTGGCAGTAGAGCTCTTTTGTTTTTAAGCTGTGGCCGTGCCGGTTTTATTTACTATATTTTAGTTCTAACGCTACTCTTTTTAGACTTGTAAAAATCTAAATAACGAGCAAAACAATGGCTCTAGTGCACGGGGGCTATGTACTTTTTCCTCAGTCGCCTTATGCTAAAGAAACCTAAATGAGGCCGGCCTTAAAATGAATATTTTGTAGAACAGGATCCATGATGATAAATTCACCATTAAAGGTCCAATTTTGGCCATTATGCTTCGCGCGCCTCTGTTGTTGTTTCAGTTTTTATGGGAGTGAGACGTCTATTGTCTATGAGTTCTATTCTGGCGGCAAACAAAAGGCTCAGAATTTTCAACACTCACAAAAATGGCCGCCAAGAGATCGCAGCGTGTATTACTTCATGGGCAATACTGGCTCTTTAATTCATTAGGAACTCAGTTCACATGCAGAATATTGAAGGCGCGGCCTGTTGGACTCATGGTTAGTGCGCGCGACTACAGATCGAGCAGTCCTGGTTCGAGTCTTTGCAGGACACTTTCCTCTCACAGTGCCCGCTCTCTCCGCCCAGGTGTATAAATGGGGAAACCCTGCGATGGTCTAGCATCCCATCAAGGGGGGAGTAGAAATACTCCTGGTCCCTTCATTCTACAGAAACAAGGATAAGCTCCGGCCTGATGGGCTACTTGCCTCGTATAAAGACTTACCTCACATGCTACATACCTCCGAAATGATTTGCTCCACTCGCTCGAACTTTGCCGCGTTATCCGTGGTTCTGGACATCCTCATGAAAGCAGCCAATATAAGATAATTCCTGACAGTAATTTCCCCGTAATAAGGCAAAGCGAACTTGGACAGGAAAACAGTTTTACTCACGTAGCTAGCTCTGGTTTCATTTGGTCCAATACTGTTTACAAGCACGTGTTCCTTTGGAGAAACAAATAATGCAAAGAATTAAAAAGAAATGGGAAAAAGGTAGTCTTCGATTCTTTTCCGTTTTCACTAAAAAGGAGAAATTTGAAAACGGTTCAGTTTTGCACTCTGAAAAAGCATCAAATGCTTTTTGTCCACACGACGCGGCCGGAAAATTTGAAAACGCTACAATCACCGGCCATTTTGAATTTGTTGTTGAAGGAAAACTCGGTCTGGGATATCACGTGAATTATCGTGACGTCATCGTTTTCCAAAAGCTCCGTCTTCAAAATGTTTTCTGTTCACGACGAAAACAGAAAGCCGGCCGTGTTTTGAATTGCCTCCGGTTTGAAGAGTGTTTTCGGAAAGCTCCGTTTTCGTGTGGGAATAAACCCCGCTATAACGAAATCTTCGCTAGAGCGGTTTTCACTTGAGTGTCGTAAAACCAAAACCAGAGTAATTACAGTAGCCAATCACAACGATCACAGAAAATACAGAAAACCAATCAAAACTCGAAGTAATTACCGGTAGCTGACGCAAAGCGCGGGAAAATGCGTGCGAACGCGTCACAATTGGTTTTGGTTGTACCTCTGATTGGATGAAAAAGTGGCGCGAATTTTTTAAGCCAATCGTGTGGCGTAGAAAGTGCAAAACCAATTACTTTTCGACACTCAAATGAAAACCGCTCTATAACGAATAGATTTTGACGGTCCCAACGCATGGACAGTTTACCCGATATAACGAATATTTTGTCCTGTCGCTGCAGTCAGTAAAAACGACATGATGGTACAACTGGTTGACAAGCCAAACACGACTCCTATTGGTCAAGATAGAGAAACTTTGACCTTCAAAGCTTTGCTTTATTTAAATGTAGCTGTTCACACGCAAGTCTGTAGACTGTTTTGCGTGGTGTACTATCCCATTGTTCAGCTTTGTTCAGCTTGGCTACCCCGCTATAACGAAGACCCCGCTATAACGAACATTTTGTCCGGTACCGTGACACATCGTTATAGCGGAGTTCCACTGTATTGGGGAACTTGAGCAGCGACGACGCTAACAGCAAGGACGACTCCAAGAAAAAAAAATGATTTATATTCTACCAACGTGCTCAGGCGAAATATGACAGCGTTCAACTCCAAATGTACAAAGATTTTTGTTATACCTCCCAACTCAAATGCGTTTTTCGATTGGAGGAGAACAATTCACGTGTCGTGGGTCAAAACTCACTAACTCCGATTTCTTAGCAGTTTTTTTCTAGTTTTGACTTGGGAGGTATAACAAAACACTTAATGACTAGTCCCGCGGGAAACAGTGAGTTTTGTTTCCCCTCGACCTATATGTTTCGCTCGGCTTCGCTTCGGGAAACATGAGGGTCTCGGGGAAACAAACCTCACTGTTTCCCTTGTGGCCAGTCATTAAGTGCTTAATAACGCACGTGCACAGCCATTGTTCTGCTCTTTAAACCTTTTGTTTGGTGACGTTCCCGTTCCCGTCGTCGCGGTTCGTTCAAGTACCCTATTCTCTCTGTGCTTCAAAGTTTAACTCCGTGTAGAAATGTTTCGCAGACAATTTCAGCGATAAAATTCTTTACCCATGTATGTTCTAAGAAACGGGGTAAACGTCGAAGTTCGCAGACATGTAAAGTGTTAGGATAAATTATACCCGAATACCGTGACTATTGTTATGCGTAACTTAATTATCAAAACGCAACCTTGTGTTTTGATTGGATTCAATTTGAACTTACCTTGTTGCACCTACACACCAATCTTCCACTCAGAATTTTTAGCAATGTCGTTTTGCCTGCTCCCTGTTTTCCTACTATGGCAATAAATTCACCTTGTTTAAAACTCAATGTTACGTTGTGAATCCCTCTCGAGTAAATAGCTCTTCTTATGTCCTTAACGTCTTGATCAATGCCCTGCTTCGGGTGGGAAATGTTATAATTCTCACTCCGTTCTTCAGACTCGACTCTGTCTGCTTGGGTTTTGATTTTTTCCACATCATCAACATAATCTTTTTGCCGGAAAACCAACCGTAAATATCGCACCGTTCTATAAAATATCGTGTTATATCCTTTGGCCGTGTAGTCATCAGAAAGCCGCTGATCTTCATTCCTCCTTGAATGCTCTTCAGCGCTGTCTTTTGCCGTTCCTTGCACATCGTTGTAGCTTTGATGACGTTTTGGGTCTTCTTGTGACGAGTACAGGAGCGTCATTGCTTCATCAGCTTCATAAACGGACACCTGATAAAGTTAATGAAAACCCTGAAGTCAACAATTCAAATAGGCCTCCTTCACACTACGCCGGGGGAATTCGCAAACGCAGCTTTATTCCTTCGGTAAGGCAGACACAAATCAAAAGTGAGCGATGATTGTTACGTTTTTGAATTCCTCTAGCGTAGTGTGGACGGTAAAAAATTTTATGCGTTTTCAGAGTAAGAACGCCGTATTTAAATTCTCCCGGCGTAGTGCGAACCAGACATAAATTCTCAATGCTCACAATGCATTTCTTCTGAAACCAGTTGGAGAATATTGGTTTAAATTTTTAAATCCATACATCACTATTCTCAGGTTTGTATTCAAGTTTCGACATGACACCAAATGGTTTTGCATTTCTTCAAGTAAATAAAGTAATAAATACATGTACAAAAAGAGTACACCTCATAAACACTATTACCTGTGAATATTTAATATGATCTTCC
Organism: Platygyra sinensis; assembly: GCA_019787425.1. Lineage (NCBI taxonomy): Eukaryota > Metazoa > Cnidaria > Anthozoa > Scleractinia > Merulinidae > Platygyra > Platygyra sinensis. Next base: position 801 of record JAHPZR010051432.1, on the reverse strand, counting down.
AGGTAATGTCTCCGAGATCGTTTTAGAAGAGCTAGCCGAGACACAAAACAGAACTTCAACACAACGCACGTCACTGTGAACAACAGGGACATACACAACACAACACCGTTGAGCACCTCGCCCCAGTCCATGGCAGTGTCCACGAATTTGAGCATCTCAGGACACGTTGGATTGCACATCGCTCCAAGACAGCTGTCAGTCACTCTCACGGGTTGATCACGTGTCTTTGCCCATTTATGGAGAGTAGAGTGTAAAGTGACTGTTCCGTTTCCACGTCGTATTGCTGTAGATAACCATGTCCCAGGCTTTTTGGTCATACTAAAGAACGTTTTCGAAAACAGTAGGCAAATGTAACACAGGTCGAAATGGACAGTTAGTTAATTGGACATTCAGCTCAACCAAGGTTTTATTTATCAGAAGTGCGTCACGGCGCTACGGTCATATAAAAAGCCCTCCTATTCACAGAGCTGTAGTCACAAGCCCTAAAACTATCTGTCGGCTGTTTGACAATCTTCTGACTGTCTGTCTGCTGTCTCTCTGGTGACTATCCGCTGTCGTCTGTCTTCAGTCTGACTGTCTGCTGACTGTCTGTCCGCTGATTGTATGTCTGGTAACTATCAGCTGTCTGTCTGCTGTCTGTTTGTTGACTCTGTGCTGTCTGTCTGCTGTCTGTTTGTTGACTCTGTGCTGTCTGTCTGCTGTCTGTTTGTTTACTCTGTGCTGTCTGACTGCTGACTGACTGTAAGCTGACTGTCAGTCTGTTTCCTGATTGTCTGGTGACTGTCTCTTTACTGAGAGTCT